>VMDO01002049.1:84380-127079 GCA_007922755.1 Pedetes capensis
CAGATCTCAGAAGCTAAGCAGGGTCGGGCCTGGTTAGTACCTGGATAGGAGACCGCCTGGGAACACCAGAAGCTGTAGGCTTGGGAGAAGGACCTGGCAACCCCCTCCCAAAAATCAATCTGCCATTGAAAACCCTATGAACAGCAGAGAAGCACTGACAATAGTGTTTCCCCTGTTGTACAGAGGGTCGCTATGAGTCAGATACCAACTCGACGGCACCTAACAACAACAACATGACCTAGCAAAAGCCATTGGATGGGTGCTATTAACAGGCTTGGCTTTTAGGGGTTTTTTTGAAGAGGGTAGTGATACCCTTCAGAAAAACAATATACACATATTAGGCATGGTTTCTTTTCTTTTTTTTTCCTTTTTTTTCTTTTTTTTGGCAGCACTAGGGGGTTGAACCCCAAGCCTTGTACATGCTAGGCAAGCCCTCTACCATTAAGCTACACTTCCAGCCCCCTTTTTTGTATTTTGAGACAGTCTTGCTAAGTTGCACAGGCTGCCTTTGGCCCCAAACACACAATCCTCCTCAGGCACGGGACCTTTAAATGTTCTTTTCATTGCCCAGGGTGGGGGTGCAGGCCTGTGATGCCAGCTCTCGGAGGCTGAGGCAGGAGGATCATGGGCTCAAGGCTGGCCTGGCTACACAGGGAAACCCTGCCTCCAAAACAAAGTTCTTTTCATGAAATATTCTATTCTGTGATAACTTGAGCTGCAAATACAACTGTAAAGAGCAGCAGTGAGAGCCCACCCCCCCCCCCAGGCTCTGGACCACAGTGTGGTAGCATACTGGATATGGACGCTAATACAGTCCAACAGGGAACGTCCTCCCCACCACAGGGACCTGCTCCTCCCTGGCCACAGCCCCCTCCCTGGAACCCAGACACTGCTCTACGTTTTCATCACTTTGTCACTTTAAGGATGGCACACAAATGAACCCTCGCAATAAGGTAGCTTCAGGAATTTGGGGAATTAACCTTTTCCACACAGCCCAATTCTTTCGAGATCCATCCAAGTTGTTAGGGGCATCAACAGTTCCTTGCTTTTTATTGGTCAGTATTCCCCCATGTCCCATGGTACGGATGGACCCATTTGTTTAACTATTTAGCCCACTAAAGCCATCTGGATTGTTTCCAATGCAGGGCCACTAGGAGCCCAGCTTCTCTGACTGACCATTGGCCAATAGGCTTCTGTGTGAACATGAGGCGCACCTATACTCGGAGGGACACTGGATTGCAGTTTCCTCTTTCTGCTGTCTTTGTCTAGATTTGGTATCAGGTTAACACTGACTTCACAGAACGAACTGGGAAAGGCTCTTGCCTAGTCCATTGTCAGGAAGAAACTTCAGAATTAGCGTAACTCTTTAAACATGTGGTAGATTTCGCCAGGGAGACCATCTTGGCCAGGAGATTTCATTTGGGGAAAATTTTAAGCTAAAAATTTCATCTCACTGAAAATTACACAGCCCTTCAAATGCTTTACTCCACGCTGGGTGAGCTGTGGTGGTTTGCGCTTCTTGAGGAGTTGGTCCATTTCATTGTGGTTTCAAATGTACACACGCAGAGCTGTTTGGATTATTCCCTTATTGCCCTCTTGATGTCTGCAGGGTCTCGAGTGATAGCTTCTAGTTTATTCCTGATATTGGTAACTTGTTTTTGAAAAACCAATCTTGCTTGAAGTCTGTCAATTTATCGCTCCTTCTGAAGAACTAGCTGTGTTCCATTGATTTGTCTCTGTTTTTCTATTGTTTTTTGTTTCTAATCTGTTTTTCTATTGTTTTTTGTTTCTAATCTGTTTTTCTATTGTTTTTCTGTTCCTAATTTCAGTTTTGCTCTTACTTTTGTTTTCTCTTTCCTTTTTCTTCCTACGGGTGTATTTGCTCTTTTTATTCGAGGCTCTTTGAGATAAAAGCTTATTGATTTGAGATATTCTTCTTTTCTTTTCTTTTTTTTTGCAGTATTAGAGGTTGCACCCAGGGCCTCGCGCCTGCATGCTCTGCAAGTGCTGGACCACTGAGCTGCACCCCCAGCCTATTTTTCTTACTTTTTTGAGACAGGGTCTAGCTAAGTTATGCAGACAGCCTCTGGTCTCGAACTTGCAATCCTCCTGCTTCTGCCTCCCAAGCCGCTGGGATTACAGGTGTGCACCACCACGCCCAGATAGATGTTCTTCTTTTCTAAGTATTAGTGCTATGAACTTCCCTCTCAGCACTGCTTTAGCTACATCCCATACTTAGTATTTTGTACTTTCATTCCTTTAAATTTTAAAACATAAAACTTCCTTCTCCTCTTTCTTTTCTGAATACTTGAATACTTTAGGGAAATCTCCATTAAGAACCCCCAGCCCCAACGGCTGGAATCAGGGTTGAGTGATGCAGTAATTCAGCAACGTTGAGGCTGCAAGAGAAGAGGAAGCCAACTGAGGAAAATGGAAACTAGGTTTCCTACTGGTAAGAAAAGAGTTACAGATATGAGAGAGAAAGGCCCTCAGTCAGTCTGGTTTCTATAATAAGATCGCACAGACTGGGCAGCTTATAAACCACACACACTTCTTTCTCACATTTCTGGAGGGTGAGAAGTCAAAGTTCAAGGTGTGGCCGATTCCATGCCCGCTGAAGATCCGCTTCCACGTTCCTAGATGGCACCTTCTTGCCGAGTCTTCGTGTGTCAGAAGGAGCGAGGGGCTCTCCGGCCTCTTTTATAAGGACACTAATCCCATCCATGGGCTGGGATTTAGCTCAGTGGGTAGAACGCTGCTCTGCAGTCTCTGAGGTCCCGAGTTCGATTCCCAGCACCGCAAAAATGGGAGAAGGATGTGGCAACCCACTCCCAAGGCAATCCCGAAACAGTCAGCCATTGAAAACCCTATGAGGGTCGCTATGAGTCAAGCACGACTCGACGGCACCTAACAACAACAACAACAATCCCATCCATGGCAGGACCTAATCAGCTCCCAGAGGCCCTGCCTCCTAAGAGCATCACAGGAACTTGCGGGTGAGGCTATCAACATAGGACCCCGAGGGTGCTATGGTCTGGAGATGTCCTCCAAGAGTCACGTGTTGAAGAGGAGGAAGGGGACAGCATCCAGAGGTGAGCCATCAGGAGGGTTAGGCCCTGACAGTTGGGTCAGCATTGGGCATCAGCCCTTGGAGAAGGGCTTGGAGGAGCGGGTTTTCTCTCCTGCTTTTTTTGCCATGTGAAGACGCGACCTTCATCCCCTTTTGCTCTTTCCATCCCTTCTGCCACATGAGGACACCTAGATGGTACCATGGGTGGGGCACGGGCCTCCTCTCTCCCTCCTGGGAAACAGCCTCCTGAAAGGTGAGAGATTCTTAACTTTCATCGTCTGCTGTATCCTATACCCAGAATGCCAGGCATGCAGTAAGTACTCAGCAAACAAAGTTTGATGGCCAAATGAATGAGCAAAGGGAGGAGGACAAGGCTACGAGGAGTCACGAGGGAGGCCACGTGGCCACGCTACCGCTTGACCTGGGAGGACCTATAAGACCCTGGGAGACTCATCCAAGCGTCCCGGTGGTGGCCTTTGGCTTTGTTCGAACACGCATTGAAGCAGGAGACCCTTCCCATACCCCAGGGTACAGTTTGTTGGGAGTCACAGTCCACCTCCTCTGCCCTTGGGCTTTCAGATACACATAGACTCAAGAGGTCCCCCACCGCCACCCAGTGCTCTGACTGGCCAGCTTTGATATGGTCATCTGTTTAGAAACTTTAGAAAGTGACTACTACACTTTTACAGGGCTGGGATTTAGCTCAGTTGGTAGAGCACCACTCTACCATCTCTGAGGTCACGGGCTCGATTCCCAGCACCACAAAAATGGGAGAAGGACGTGGCAATCCACTCCCAAGGCAATCTTGAAAAGCAATCAGCCACTGAAAGCCCTATGATGGTTGCTATGAGGCAGACATGACTTGACAGCACCTAACAACAACAACACTTTTATTATACTTATGAGACCATGTTTCTATAAACTGAGGCCACATGACAATTCCAGATAACTTTATTTCTTTACTATTATTGATTTAGTGGTACTTGGGAGTTGAACCCAGGGCCTCACACATACTTAGCAAAAGTGCTTTACCATTGGGCTGCACCCTTAAACCATTTTTTTTTAAATTTTTATTTATTTATTTATTTACTTTTTTTTGCAGTGCTGGGGGTTGAACCCAGGGCCTTGCACTTGCATGCTCTGCAAGTGCTGGACCACTGAGCCACACCCTCAGCCTATTTTTTTTTTTTTTTTACTTTTTGAGACAGGGTCTCACTAAATTATACAGACTGCCTCTGGTCTCAAACTTGTGATCCTCCTACCTCCGCCTTCTGAACCGCTAGGATCATAGGCATGCGCCACTGCACCTGGCTTTTATTATTTATCTTAAGACAACATCTCTTTAAATTATGAAGACTGCCTCTGGCCTTGAACTCACACTCCTCCTGCCCCTGCTTCCAAAGTCGCTGGGATTACAGGCATGCACCAGCGAGCCCAGCCAATTCCAGATAACTTTAGAGTAGACACAGGATCAGAGTAAGTCACAGTAATTGAACCAAAACATTACACAGATAATTTTGTAATTCCAGAACTAATTTACACGGCATAACATACAACTACAACTAAGTTTCTTGGCAATCAGAAGCAGGTAACTTAAATAAGTACTAATAGTTCTGCAGCAATTCAGACCAAGTACTGGGTTGGTTACTGTGCTAGGTTTAAGAACTGTGTGAGTGGTGCACCAGGACTTAAAGAAGTGGCTCACGCCTGTAATCCCAGTGACTCTGGAGACAGAGGCAGAAGGATCGCAGGTTTGAGGCCAGAGGCAGCCTGTGTAACTTAGAAAAACCCTGTCTCAAGATAGAAAATAAAAAATGCTCTGAGGGTGCGCCCCTGTGGTAGAGCGCTTGCAAAGTATGTGTGAGGCCCCGGTTCAACCCTCAAGTACTAAGAAAGAAAAGAAAAGAAGATTCGTGTTATTGACACTTTAAGGTTATGATCACATTTCAGTTTCAGGAAGGATTACGATAATTTTTTAAAGGTCTAAATCCCTGTATACCATCCTCCCCCTCCCCTAAGAGAGGCCCCTGAGGGTTGACTGCAGGCCATGCCCTCCAAACAGTGCCCTCCCCAGTGGGAGCTGTTCCCAAGGGGAACAAGTCTCTCTCCCACCTCACAAACACCCGGGATGCTGAGAGGCAATGGCAGCGTAGCAAACGCTTCAAAGAACTCCGCGCCCAATCTGAGTTTCAGGTATGAAAAGGAATTTGACGATGCTTCGCGCCTCGTGTTTTCCATCGGGCACTGGCGCGGAAACGCTGAACCACCTTTCACTAAAGGCTTAGGAAAAACGCAGGTCTGTGCTGGGGCCATGACCACAGCCTCTCCAATGTCAGCCAAACCTCCGCGGGTGGCTGTGGGGGAGGGGATGCCCGGAGCTCAGCAGGCATGGGTAAGGCCTGCCTCGCCTTGGAGAAGATTTCTGGAAGTATGTCCAAGACCAGCATGCCTCTGGGCTTGCAGAAGGTGAATGAGATCAATAGGTCTTCTCGTTCGAAATGTCATTAAGTACAAAGAAAAAGTAACAGGGCTTTGCCTGCCCCCACCGGGGGATCTGGGGAGGGGCTGCCTGGCCTCTGGCAGCTCCCTGGGAGCTCTCCAGGAGGTAAGGAGGGAGGGGTGTCCAGGGGTCTCCACGCTGGCTACATCTCTCATCGATAACGGTCACTGTCCTCCTCAGTCGAGTATCTTGCTGCCACAACCCTTTCCGTCCAGGCTCCACTCTGCGCTGCCCGTGTTCCCCCAGGAGCACAGGCCACACAGCTCGCTGCAGCTGCTGCCTGTCCCGGGCCCTCGCCGCCCCTCCCCATGCCCACGCCCCACTCAGCCTTCTGTAAACACTGTAACCAACCCCACCCAGGATCATGCCATTGGCACATTCCATCTGTTCCCCTGGGGACCCTCTCTGTAAGCCAGCCTGGCTCCCAGGCCCCCACGGGCCGGCAGTCCCCGAAGGACCCTGCACAGGATGTGTGACCTCCAGGGTGGAGCCATTGTCAGGGCCACCTGTCACGTCCAGGATGGAACCAGAGCACAGAGCAGGTGCCTCAGAGAAGCAGGCTCTGGGCAGGAGGGTAAGGCAGTGCGACAGCAGGGGGAGAGGGCCGCACAGCCACAGAAACCAGCGGCCCATGTCTCCACCCCACTGCAGGGTCAGGTGCTGAGGTTTCCAAATAGTTTGTTTCTTTTCTTTTCTTCTCCTTTCTTTTCTTTCTCTTTCTCTCTTTCTTTTTCTTTTTTTCTTTCTTTCTTTTTTTTTTTTTTGTGGTACTGGGGGTTGAACCCAGGGCCTGGCGCCTGCATGCTTTGCAAGTCCTGGACCACTGAGCTGCTGCCTCCAGCCTTTTTTTTTTTTTTTTTTGAGACAGAGTCTCATTAAGTTACACAGACTGCCTCTGGTCTCAGACTTGCAATCCTCCTGCCTCTGCCTCCCGAGCTGCTGGGATTACAGGCGTCCACTACCGCGCCTGGTGCTACAAATAGTTTCTTAATAATCCAAAGGGCCAGCCCAGGTAGGGGGAGGACAGCAGGCCCAGCATGCTCAGGAAGGGACACGGTGATGGGGAGTGGGCCCACCCTTGGCACCAGCACCACCAGCCAGGGAAGGGTCTACAGAAGGCGCCCCTCGCTATTTCTCCCACCACCCTCCTGCCACGATCAGGCCCCAGCCTGCCCCCGCCCAGGGAGACTCAGCCCGACCTCAGCTGTCATCTTATACTAACGCCTCTCCCGCCTGGGCTTCTCCTCTGCCCTGAGCCCTCCCCAGAGGCCTGCAGTCACTCTGCCTCCTGCCACCAGAGGACAGGACCAAGGAGAGCACTGACGGCCACACGGGTGCCCAGTGAGGAGAGCGACTCCCCGCAATCACTTTCAGAGGCGCCTCAGTCAGCGTGTATTTTTGCACCTCCTGATCCAGGGCGCCGCCTGCCTTCCTTCCTCAAACTGCTCCCAGCCTGACGAGTCCTGCCTGGGCCCAGCGGCTGCGAGGCGCGTCCGTCCCTCTGCACCTGGATCAGCAGGAGCCGCAGCCCTGAGAGAGAACCAGGTAGAGACAGCACCGCCCTGCCGCAGGCGGCTGCGTGTAAGCTCTGCTAATTTTACCTGTTGTGCGGCCCCCTCAAACCACATAACGGAGGCCAAGGACAGCAGGAAAAACGGGTTGGCTTCCTCCCCGGAATGTCTTCGGGCAAGAGAAGGAAACAGCCAGGCAGGGCCTAATCCCGCGCTCAGGGCTTGTTCAGGGGCTGCTGAGAGGAGCGGGCCCCAGAAACGGAAGCGTGGATCCCAGTGATCCATCTCTACCGCAAGGGTGGTCCAGACGGCCATCGGCAGTGGTGCTCACTCTCTGAATGACCTCACGGAGCCCAGGCACCTCGCAGGGCAACACGGTGGACAGGCCCCTCGATGACACGGCCGGTGTTCACCCAGGACGGTGAAACAGCAACTGGGCAGGGAAGTGGACGCTGGCTGCCACTTTGAGTCCCTACTCAGCTGCAGGACGCGGCAGAGGTTTCTCACGTCACTCTGATGGGGAGACCGAGGCAGAGGACACTGCTGCCTGCCCCCAGGCCACGCCCCCTGCAGAAAGCCTGCAGCCCTGGATCCATGCTCCTCACACAGGCGGGAAGGAAAGGGCACCCCATGAGGCATCGCATCCTCGCTTCCCTGGCCTTGGCGCGCCGTCCCCTGGGCTCCCCTGGCCTGTCCCGACAGCCTGTGTCCTCCTGGGTGCTCGGCCTGCTGAAAGTGGGCTCTCCTGGGAGTGCCCACCTCACGCACACACCCAGCTGGCAAGGACAGCACGTGGCAAGGGCCCCAGGGTGGGCACAGCCCAGTGGCTGGCACCCCACTATGGAAGACTCGAAGAAGTGAGCGTTACCAGGACAGAAGATGCTAGGACAAATTTGGGCCACAAAACCACAGACACTTCGTCCTCATCCCCGGGCCCGGCATGTGCAGTGTCCTGCCTGGGAGCTGTGGCCTGGCGTGCATCTTCGTGGGTCCTGAAAGCAGACCAGACCACACGGTACAGCAATCGGGTTCCGGGTCGGTCTGTCTGGGTGGCTCGCTGGAGCTGCCCTGAGTCCTCACATTAGAGCCACCACAGAGCTCAGGGACACGGTGTCCCTTGCCGTGGGGACACGGTGGGAGGGCACACAGGACCAACCGTGCCCTCCAGAGGCTTCTAGCACCCAAATCAAGGCACTGAGCCTCTCGCCCACCTGTCCAGGGGGAACCATTGTCCTTTAGCCCCTGATGGAGAGAAAATGTCTGCAGGACCGACCTTCCCTGGGCTGAGACGGGAGGGCAGGAACCGTCAGGGTAAAGTGCAGGTCAAGGCGTGAAGCCCTCGTGGGGGACACCCCAGCGGAGGTGGGAACCTATTCTCCAGAGCAGCCGACATGGAATGAGGCCACAGAGGCCACGGGGGAAGACGTGTCACGGGGATTAAGACATCACGGAAAGAAAACCCCAAGCCGTGCGTCCACCCTCAAGCCCCGGAGAGCCAGGAGGGAGGGACTCTGCTTCTCAAGGCCTCTCAAGGCCGCCCCCAGGGATGAGTGGCCGGGCAGCTTTCACAGTGGTTGTAACTGCCCCAGACAGCCACAGGGACCGCGACTTCATAACCAGACTATTCTCTGGAACGGGACCTCGAGGTTGGCAGAGGCCCGTTCTCCTCCCCCTCCACTTCCTGGCACACACTCATCAGCTGACAGTGCCCTGTGTGACACCATGGCCCCCACAACGCTAAGAACCAGCACAGGGCAGCAGGGCTCCAGGAGGCCCGTGGCAGCCCAGATCCAACCCAGGCACTGCCAACCTTCTGGGTGTCCCCGGCAGCCCCCCACTCCAGGGTGCTCTGCAGCTGCAGGACCGGAGCTGGACCAGCAATGACCCCACAAGGGGCAGCTCCCACCCCCGGTGGAAGACACAGCACAAGACCTGCAGTCACCATGTGAGTGACCGCTTCCTGG
Organism: Pedetes capensis; assembly: GCA_007922755.1. NCBI lineage: Eukaryota > Metazoa > Chordata > Mammalia > Rodentia > Pedetidae > Pedetes > Pedetes capensis. The sequence continues at coordinate 93,426 of VMDO01002049.1, forward strand.
AGCCTGTCTGGGCACCGGGGAGACGATGGGACGTCCAGGGCAGAAGAAGAGGAGAGTCCGGGGGGCAGGAGGCTGGCAGTGACCGGCACAGAAGGAAGAGGAAGAAGCAGAGCCAGATGGCACGGTGTCATCACGCCCTGGTGGCAGGAGGCGAACACCATCTCCAGAGTCCCAAAGGCCTGGATTGCAGGGGACAGGAATTCGGAAAAGGCCCTCTCCATGGGGTGACCCTCACGGAGGGAGGCACTCGCTGACCCACTCTAGGCCCGGGCCTTGCAGAGGGCTGAGAGGCCACGGCTGGGCACAGGGACGGGTGGGAGAGGCCAGTGCAGACCCATGGGGGGCCTGGAGCCTCCTGGGGAGGGAAAAGTACTTGGTAGAATCACTGCCCAGGTAAGCGCGGCCTTCAGATGCAAAAGTCAACACCTGTCTCTTCACGTGCCGATAAACTGCCCCCAAAACACTCCATGTGCAGAGCACCCTCCTGGAGAATGTCCCCCTCTAATGTCACAGCCCAGGACCAGCACACAGTCCTGGCTCAGGGCTGTGTCTGAACAACCTGGAATTGCAGCATAACACCACCAGCGGACAGTCCTGGCTCAGGGCCGTGTCTAAACAGCCTGGAATTGCAGTAGTAACGACTCTAGTGGAAAGTCCTGGCTTAGGGCCGCGTCTAAACAGCCTGGAATTGCAGTAGTAATGACTCTAGTGGACAGTCCTAGCTCAGGGCCGCGTCTAAACAGCCTGGAATTGCAGCAGTAACGACTCCAGCTGCAGCGGCTGCAGATGAACAAACTCCTTCTGCATCCGGCCCCCGTGTGTCCAGTCCCTGCCTCGTCCCCATGGCCGCTGTGCAGGGCTCAGGTGCATTTACACCAGGCCTCCGTGGCGTCCCCCCCACCCCGCCCCCGGCGCCACCTTTCAGCAGCCTGTGCTTTCCCGCTCCGGCGTGGCTGTGCCTACCTTGTTGTAGTACTGCACCTGCACGGAATGCCACCGCCCATCACTCACGCCTCCGGGGACCTGTGGCGCCACCGTGGTTGTGGTCTCACCTACGTGGAGGAGACGCAGAGAGAAACAGGTGAGTGGGGCCTGAAGGGACCTCGGATCAGGCTTCCAGGCTGCAGGACGGACGTGTCACTGAGTCACCGGCTGTGTGGCCTCTCCCTCTGCACGGCCACCCCTGGAGGCTCCCTGTGCACGTGGAGGCCTCTGCCCCAACACTGACGGCTGTGGAAAGAGGGGACCCCACCCTCAGCCCAGAGCCAGGGCAGACAGCTCCGTCCTCCAACATGGCCTCCCCGCATACTCCACACATGCTGGAGCAAGCCACACCTTGCCAGGCCCCCAAAAGCCAGGTACCACTTCCCTAACGGCCCAGTGACAACTTTTTCTTTTCTGATAACAATAGGAATCCTTGTTCATCTCTTTTACATAGGAAAGATGTAAGAGGGCAATAAATGGACACTGCTCAGAACACCAGCGTCATGGGCCGGGCACAGTGACACACACCCGTCATCCCAGAGATTCAGGAGGCAGAGGCAGGAGGATCGCAAGTCTAAGGCCAGAGGCAGCCTGGGTAACCTAGCAAGACTGTCTCAAAATAAAAATTTAAAAAAGGGGCTGGGGGAACAGCTCAGTGTTAGAACACTTGCGAAGTACTTATGGGTCCCTGGGTTGAATCCCTTAGTGCTGAAAATAAAAAATAAAATAAGAACAGGAGCACTCGGCCTCCCCCAGGACTAGGGCCTTCTCTTCTTTGTGTGCTATGCCGACAGACACCAACACCAAACTCCATGCAGTGGTCTCTTTCCTCCTCGGCCACTCAACACCACACCTGCCACCCCATCTTTAGTGCCTTTCTAACCACGTCACACAGCAGGCTGCACTGTAAGGTCCTGGGGGACTCACTCCCGCAGCTTGGTTTAGGGGCACTTAGGCCAATTCCTCCCCCGCCCCCATGAGCTCCTGCTGGCAAGTGTGTTTTTTTTTTTTTTTTTTTTTTTTGCAGTACTAGGAGTTGAACCCAGGGCCTCACACTTGCATGCTCTGCAAGTGCTGGACCACTGAGCTGCACCCCCAGCCCATTTTTTCACACACTGCAACTGGTCTTTTCACAGCCCATTTTATACAGACTGCCTCTGGTCTTGAACTTGCGATCCCCCTGCCTCTGCCTCCCAAGCTGCTGGGATTACAGGTGTGCACCACCGCACCTGGCTCACAAGTGCGTCTTCTGAACTCCCCAAGCGCTCCATGCCTAGTCCTGGTTAAGCAGCAGCTGGGAGGTGGGGGCTTCATGTGCAGAAAAGGACAGGATGGGCAGAGCCAGGTCCCAGGCAGGGAATGCCACCCCCAGGGATCCAGGGGGCATTCTGGAGAGGAACGAGGGTCTGCACGCCAGCCTGGGAGAGCAGTGGCGTCTCCCTCCCAGAGCCCAGCGGGCTGTGACCACCTCCCAGCTTGGCAGATTGGAGTTACGGACGCCCTCATTCCCTCATTCCACATGGGACACCAAGTCCCAGCTTCTCACGTGCACACAGGTACACAGAGCGGGGCGGCTCTAAGGACGCAATCACCTCAGGGCCCTCTGGGTGGACATCCGGGTGAGGAGGAGCCGGCGTAAGTCACCCTAACATCCCTGGCTACGGTTTATCTGGGTGTCTTCCCAGGTCCACGTGTCATGGGCTCTGTCCCCAGCTTGTGACGCTACTTGGAAGCGGAGGAACCAAAAGGAGGTGGGGCCTTGTTGGTGGAGGTTGGGCCACTAGGGGTGTGTGCCCTTCAAAGGGATATGGGGACCCGGCCCCTCCTCTCTCTGCTTCCTGGCTGCAGTGAGGTGAGCAGCTTCTTCCCATGAGGATGTCCTGCCTTGCCACAGGCCCAAAAGCAACAGGTCAAGCGACCGTGGACTGACCCTCCTAAACTGTGAGCCTGTGAAACCTTTCATCTCTATAAGCTGTTCACCTCCAGTGTTTTCTCACAGTGACAGAAAGCTGCCTAACACATCATTCGTGCCAGAGAAACAGACAAGAACCACTGAAAGTCCTTTAGACAGTTTGGCTGGACAGTTTTTTTTTTTTTTTTTTTTTTTTTGCGGTACTGGGGGTTGAACCCAGAGCCTCGTGCTTCCATGCTCTGCAAGTGCTGGACCACTGAGCTTCCCCCCCAGCCCGTTTTTTACTTTTTTTTGAGATAGGGTCTCGCTAAGTTATGCAGACTGCCTCTGGTCTCAAACTTGCGATCCTCCTGCCTCCACCTCCCAAGCCGCTGGGATTACAGGTGTGCGCCACCAAGCCCAGCTAGACAGTCTTCTTAACAGCCTGGCTAACATGGTTACTGGCTTTGCTAGGATTTTTAACCCTCAGGTTGAGGGGTGGGGTGCAGTGGTGGTGCACTTGCCTCACCCAGGCTAAGCCCTGGGTTCCAGCTTCAGCACTGCAAAAAAATAATAAAAATTAAATTTTCAGGTGCACCCCACTTTATTTAATGATTCCCCAATCTGGGCAAACAGGAGATGCACCCTCCTACTTTCAGCATCATAAATGATGCCGCAACTGACACCTTTGCGCGTTTTGGAACGCCTCCTAGACACCACGATTGGCGTAAAGGGTAAGCAGCGTGGAGGCACTGCAAGGAGGACGCAACCCCGCGAGTGGAGCGGCCCTCCCTCGGGAGGCCCTACCTGCCGAGAAGGTGAGCTGCACCTGCTCGTCCACGATCTCCAGCGCGATGAAGTCGTGCTTCTCGTTGAAGCGGCCATTGTAGAGCAGCAGCGCATTCCTCTCCTGGGTGGCAAACCTGGGAGGCAAGGGGGAGGACGTCACACGGCGAAGACAACAGGGACAGCCGAGGAGGGCGGGCGCACGAGGCTGCGATGCAGGCAGGAAGGAGCCTGGCCACGCGCTCTCTCTTCACACGAGGCACCAGCAGCCCATTGGACCCGATGTCCATGGGAACCTCTGTGGGAGCGTGGCCCTGGTGGCCTGTGGTACATGAAAGGATGCACGGTGACCATGTCCTACAAGTGTGACGCACGGCCGCGATGCCAGCTATGGGTGTGTCTGGACAGGAACACACGCAGCCCATGTGAGTACGCCGGGACACAGACATGACAGCCGCCCACTCAGGGAACGCGGGTGCTCTTGGGACCACCGTGGGGCCTCTCTGCCTTCGTCATGCCACCACACTCCAGCCACACCCACATCTTCCTGTTCCCAAATATGGGTCAAAAGGACCCCGGGGCCTTTGTATCTGCTGCCCACTACCCACCGCTTACAATCTGCCCTGGCTTTGCAGATGGCTCCAGGCAAGGGGCAATCCCATTGCATGTCCCCAACTCATTTTAGCCAAATTGCGTCCTGCCCTATCAGCCTATCTGGTCGCTCTATTTCTGCAATTCTCCTGCCTCTGTACTTGTTTATGAGGAAAGTATGATCTCAAAAGTATACGACTGTGACTTGCTCACAACCCACAGCTCCAAACCAGGTTGGTCCGTGTTGGTGCTTAATAAGGGTATGCTGAGTAAATGGATGGCTGAAGGCATGAACGAACGGACAGACACGTGTACGTGAACAGACCTGTCGGAACTTTGCAGCACTCTAAGAGTCATAAATGACTTACTCCGACAAACTATAATCATCTTCTCAGAAACCCGTCTCCCGCCCCATGGTCCTGAGGAAGCCGGCTCAGCAGCCCCACTGGCCCCGCTGTGGGGAGTCCTCGAACCCAGTGGAGCACCACAGCGCCTCCCTGACAGCCCCCGTTACAGGGAATCTGAAAAGCCCTGAAGGTGCTCGGGCCAGCTCCTGAGCTAGCTGGACGTCTATGGGCAGAGGCGAGGTGGGAGGACGCTTCCTCCATTCTAGGCTGCGCAAGCGTCTTCCTGCAGCGGGAATCTGAACCGCCTTCGAGCACCTGACCTCTGCCTTCCTGAGCTGGCCTGAGTTTGACGGTTTGCGGCCACACCTGGAATGCCCTCCTGCAATGCCAGCCAGCTGGAGCTCAAACACTAAAGGACCACCACCCACAGAGCAGAGCGGGTGCCCAGGGTGGAGCAGGAAGAAGGCCTGGGAAGTGAGCGCAGCCCCCGCCTCGCCATGCCCATCTCAGAGTCTCCGTGCTGGTCCCACCGAGCTCTGTCCTCTGGGTTTCACTTGGGCACATGGATGGCTCTTTGGAGCATGGTGGGAGCTGGCGCGTGGTGTCAGGGTTAAGCAGCACCACGTGGCACCGTCCCAGCAGACATCATCTGCTGCTGGAGATGGAGAAATAGAGAAGGGGCCTGGGGCTGCGAGAAGGACCAGAATGCCACAGTAGAAAGAGGAAAGACGGGACATAGCAAGCAAGGCTCAGAGGCAGCCGGGGAGAAGGAAGAAAGAATAAAGGGGTGGGTGGGAGGCGGCTGGGAATGGGGCGCGTGGGGGCCTGGCGCTTGGCAAATAGAAACCAGGAGAGGAGCTGGGCCATGAAAGAAGCCACTGAAACAAAAGCAGCACAGCCCAGGCCTGCCAGCTCTCTGTGGCAGGAGAGGCCCCACAGCAACCACGGCCCCCAAGGACGACTGCTCTGCTAATGCCCTGGGGCAGTTTTCGTGATTTTGCTTTTGAAGTCTGCCATGCATATGGGAAATTGGCCAGAACCTGTTACCCACGTGGTAATCTTTCAAAAACCAAATGTGACGAGCAAATGGCCATCGCCGTGGGTTATGTGGATCTTTAATTTAACATTCTTAGTTTCCACTTGCTCTCTGTGTCAGCGGCCAGCAGACTTCCGTGTCCGCACATGGCATATCCGCCAGCCCCCATGTCTATCCTCTGGCACCAGGATCTCTGGTAGCCTCCCGTGGGGTCACCCTCTTGCAGCCAGTAGCTGCCAAAGGTCACTGCGATGCACGTGGCTGAGGGCTGCCAGACACACATAAGTGCCAGGTAGCCATGACTATGTTGTTGTTGTTGTTGTTAGGTGCAGTCAAGTCGGTATCCCACTCATAGCGACCCTCTGTACAACAGGGGAAACACTATTGTCAGTGCTTCTCTGCTGTTCATAGGGTTTTCAATGGCAGATTGATTTTTGGAAGTGGGTTGCCGGGTCCTTCTCCCAAGCCTACAGCTTCTGGTGTTCCCAGGCGGTCTCCTATCCAGGTACTAACCAGGCCCGACCCTGCTTAGCTTCCGAGATCTGACGGGATCGGATGCCACAGGGCTACAGCTGCAGGCAGCCATGACTATACACAGGCCAAAATCACGTGTCCCCAACTCATACCTATGAATGCCACAGTGCGTTCCCCAGGAGATGCAGGCACTCCCAGGAACCCTCTGTTGTACACGTCAGGCCACAGAAGATGCAGAGTGGCTGGGGGCCCATGGCAGGACCCTTGTTCTGGAGGCTGTGACATGGGATGGTCCCTGGGCAGAGAGCAGGGACTCGGCCCTAGAGTAGGCTGAGCAGCTGGCCGGGCCCAGCCTTTCAGGGCATAGGGTGCGACTGTGCGGAGGGGCGGACACTGGTCATTTCACAAAGGGAGTGGGGGTGGCAGGGAACAGCACCTGCAGGCACCGCTGCACATCCGCAGACCTTCCGACCACACCCTGCGGGAGGGACTCGTCCCATTTCACAGGAGATGGGGTGCAGGACCCCGGGAGAGGCGCCCACTCTGCCTGTCTGGGTGGGACCTGTTCCTCAGTGGGCAGCTCGGAGAAGGGCCAGGCTGTGGAGCTGCCCACACAGAGGAGGACAGAGGACGCACCCCTGCTACTATCTGGAGGCAGTCGGCCTTGGAGAGACGCCCCAAACACGGGCACCAGTCCAGCAAACAGAACACAGGTCCTGCTTCACCAAGACCAACCTGATAGAAATCCTCAAAATGGAAATGATAGGCTTTTTCTTTTCTTTCATTTTTTTGTGGTACTGGGGGTTGAACCCAGGGCCTTGCACTTGCATGCTCTGCAAGTGCTGGACCACTGAGCTGCACCCCCAGTCCATTTTTTTTTTTACTTTTTGAGACAGGGTCTCGCTAAGTTACGCAGACTGCCTCTGGTCTAGAACTTGCGATCCTCCTGCCTCCGACTCCTGAGCCACTGGGATGACAGGCGTGCCACCGCGCCTGGCGAGATGATGGGCTTTTAAATTTTTAATTAAGCCTAAATTTTCTTGGAAAAAAAAGTGTGGAAATAACATCGTCAGAACAGCGCACAGCTGGCCTGCGTCTTCCTGTTACAGATGAGACCAGGGCTGGGAGGGGCTGAGCAGCCTGCCCCCGGTGACACATGCCCCCGGTAACACAACCGGTCCCTTTCCCGTGCCTTTCCAGCTACCTGGACATTGTCGATGCACATGTGCTGGCCGGTGGGCGGGACTGGAGCAGTGAAGGCTAGCCTCTAGCCCTGGGCCTGGGCTGTCCCACAGGACCCACAAATGCTCTGCCGTCACTGTGCTCAAAGCTTCTTTTTTTGTTCTTTTCCTTTTTTGGTTTTATTTTTATTTTTTGGCAGATCCAGGGGGTTGAACTCAGCGCCTTCCGCGTGCTTTGCAAGGGCTCTACCCACGAGCCACACCCCAGCAAATGGTTATGTTTTGTTTTTGTTTTTGTTTTTGTTTTGCAGTACTAGGGATTGAACCCAGGGCCTCACGCCTGCATGCTCTGCAAGTGCTGGACCACTGAGCTGCACTCTCAGCCCATTTTTTTACTTTTTGAGACAGGGTCTCACTAAGTTACACAGACTGCCTCTGGTCTCGAACTTGCGATCCTCCTGGCTCTGCCTCCCAAGCTGCTGGGGATTACAGGTGTGCGCCACCACTCCCAGCTTTACATGTTTATGTTTTATCTTGAGAGAAGGTCTCACTAAGTTGTGCAGGCTTCCTCTGGCCTCGAACTTGCAATCCCCCTGCCTCAGCCTTTCCTCAGCTACATCACCCCTGAAGGTCCCAGCGGACACCCATCACACCGTGACCCAGCAGGATGAGATGCACAGACCCCACGCCACGTTCCCAAGGATCCCCGCCGGCACCGGGCACACTCACGTGAGGGAGACGGTGAAGTGGAAGCGCTGCCGCAGGCCCCGGAAGGTGACGAAGGACTGGGGCGGGAAGCTCCTGGCGCTGACCTGGCAGTACGGCCGCTCGTACGCACCGGGCGGGCACACGCAGTGGAAGCCTCCGATGAGCAGGTTCACGCACGTGCCCCCGTTCCTGCACACCCCGCTGGCGCAGCGGCCCGAGCGGGCGTTCACCTGGCAGTGTTCCCCTGGGGATGAGAGGCAGAGCAGGTCACACGGGGGCCAGGGGAGGCCACGGGGCCGTGGAGACACACGGAGCTGCACGGCCGGCTGCCAAAGACGGGCCGTGAGGAAAGCCAAGTGCCCAGACTTTCCGAGAACCTCGCCAAGTCAGGCTGAGATCCATGGGATGGAGGGGGGTGTCTCGTGAGAACTGCCACACTCAGCTCCAGGGTGACCCAAGGGCAGGGGGGCATCAGATCTCCAAGGGCCCCTCAGGCCTGTGCAATCCCCATACCCCAGGGGTCAGGACTGCGCAGCAGTGGACACCTGCAGCACCTAATCCTGACTCCCCCTTCCTGGAGGACGGCCTGACAGCAACAGGAGGGCCCTCAGCCCTCCCCGCACCCCACAGCAAGAGTGTGCAATCGCTGGCCACATCAAAGCCCTGCCATGACTTGGGAGCACCCATGAGCCCAGGCCAGGGACCCTCTGCAGCGCCTGTCTTTCCTGCTGCTTCTCCCACGGACCCCACACACAGTCCAGCCAACACCGAATTCCAACTCATTTGTAACCACCTGTCACTCCCTCTGGCTTGCGGGTTTGCTGAGGGGGGCCCCACTGTGCTGTGGGGTCTCCTCCACAGTCTAGTCCTTTCTGTGACAGGAAGGTTCTGGATGCCTTCACAGGGAGCCTGGCCAGGGAGCCCACTGCTGGCCGCCTCACTGCCCTGCAGACCCGCAGCCACACGCACGCCTCCACCACAGCATCCAACAACACACTCACGTCCACACTCACACACGGACACTCTCACACGCGAGGCCGGACTCCTGCCTCCCCACCGGGGCAGGACAGTCCACAGCCTTTGGTAATCCCAAGGACTAATTTGAAGTTTGTAGTGTGCAATGTGGGCTGGGATTTAGCTCAGTGGGTAGAGCGCTGCGCTGTAGTCTCTGAGGTCCCGAGTTCAATTCCTAGCACCGCAAAAACGGGAGCAGGACCTGGCAATCCACTCCCAAGGCGATCCCGAAAATAGTCACTGAAAACCCTATGAGGGTCACTATGAGTTGGACACTGACTCGACGGCACCTAACAACAACAACAGTGTGCAGTGTGTTTTTCCTCTTTAAAAACACTTCAAGTTCTCTCATTTCCATTAAAAAACAGGAGACATTTGAAGTGTTTGGTTTATAGCACTGTAGGGCGGCTGGTCAGTGGCCAAGCACAGCACTTTCTGGAACAACAGAGCCGCCCCGAGAAGTCAGGTGAGCGATGTGCTCAGCAAACCATGAGGGCAAACAAAGGGCCCGTGGGAGCCGCCCTGCGCACGGCGTTCCAGAACACTGAAGACCCGGGCTCCTGGGGGGTTCGGACTCCCGGGTGAAGGAAAGCCAGGCCCTCACCTCACCAGGCCCTTCCACCTCCCAGTCCTGCCTGGGCCTGGCCATTCTCCACTCAGCCCAACCTCTCCCCTTAAGCCGGGGCTCCCTCCCCTCCTCAGCCCAGCATTTCCCCTGCCGGCCGGGAGGAAGGACGCCTGGCTGGTAAAGGCGGCTCATTCTTCACACTGCAAGGCCTGGACCCCAATCTCAGCCAGGATCTGACTAACAGGCTCAGGAGCTACAGCCAATTGTCCTCATGGCTCCTGAGAGGCGTCCTGCCTCACCTGGGGTCACATGCAAGGTGCCGGATCCAGGGCTGCCTTTGCAGCATCCAGTGTCCCACAGAAAGGTCACTGTGAACCCAGGAGGGAGAACTCCTATCTCTCTACCTAGGAGGCCTTCCCATTTCAAATTTGCTGCAAATAACCCTAAGCAGCCAGGCGCGGTGGCGCACCCCTGCCATCCCAGCGGCTCGGGAGGCGGAGGCAGGAGGATCCCAAGTTTGAGACCAGAGGTAGTCTATGCAACTTAGCGAGACCCTGTTTCAAAAGGGAAAAAAATGGGCTGGGGGTGCAGCTCAGTGGTCCAGCACTTGCAGAGCGTGCAGGCTCGAGGCCCTGGGTTCAACCCTCAGTACCACAAAAAATAAATAAAAAATAACCCTAAGCATCCACAAGGTGTCTGGCTTGGTCTTTTAATGCTGTGGATATGTTCTGGCTTGTCCCTTCCTGTCCCTCCCACCAGGGTCTGCCAGTGTCCCAGGAAGCCATGACAGATGGCCACAACTCAAGGCCAAAAACCAACAAAGCCCGTCCTCCTCCAGTCCCGGGCCAGCAAGTCCAAGGTCAAGGTACGGCAGGGCCGTGCTCCCTTGGAGGCCCCAGAGGGTCTTCTGCCTCTCCTGGCTTCAGTGGGGAGGGCAGAGGGGGGGACTCCCGGCATCCTTGGCTGGGTCTGCATCACTCCAGTCTTCCCCAGGTGTGTCAGGACCCACCTCTGCTTTCTCTGACAAGGACCCCAGTCACTGGCATTGGGGTCCACCCTAAGGACCGCATCTCCAGTGTCTGAGCTCACTGCCTCTGCAGAGACCCTGTTTCCACGTGAGGCCCCATTCTGGGGTCTGTGCGGACACAGGTTTTGGAAGCTGCTACTTAGTCCAGCGGGCTGGGATTTAGCTCAGTTGCTAAAGCGCCGCTCTGCAGTCTCTAAGGTCCCGAGTTTGATTCCCAGCACCGCAAAAATAGGAGAAGGATGTGGCAATCCACTCCTGAGGCAATCCTGAAACAGTCAACCATGGAAAACCCTATAAGGGTTGCTATGAGTCAGACACAACTCAACAGCATCTAACAACAACAACTTAGTCCAGCAGTAGTTCTGTCACTGTGGCCTCTGCAAACACAGTGCTCTGAGACACGGCCGGGCCCTACCCCTCAGGAGGCCACCTCCACTCCCAGGCATTCTCAGTCAGCTGGCCCATCGCCGAGACAGAGAAACTGACCGAAACAAACTTACGGGAGGAAGTATTTACTGGGCGCTCACTGTTAGAGGATCGGTCCACGATGGCGGCGGGCCAGGCGTGGATGCAGCCGTGCCCGTGGCGAAGAACCTCACATCTTTGTGACCAGAGAGCAGAGAACAGAGAGAGCAATGGGACCCGCAGGCCCTGTCCCCAGCGACCCACTTCGGCAAAGCTAGATCTCACCTCCCAACGTTTCCACAGCCTCCACGGGCAGCACCCCAGCTGGGGGCCGAATGTTAAGACACATGACCTTTGGGGAACATTCTAGATTCACCAGGAGACCAGGCTTCTGCCCTCAGGGGATGGTCCTCCCACTCAGCCAGGAGGAGGGGGCACCCAGGGGCCAAGCAGCTTCCTGCTGCAGCCCCCAGCCCCGCTCTGGGAGCCCACCCCAACCCAAACTCCTTCTTCCCTTGCTGCCTCAGGCCCAGCCTCCCCAGCCCCAGGCCTTCTCTAGTCCATCTAGGGCGGGGTCCCATCTTCTGCCCAGGGAGGCCGGCCTCCAGCCTCCAGCCTCACCCCCCTCAGGACTCCCCTCCCATCTCCCTGAATCCTGAGGCCTCACCTCACTGCCCCCTCCAACCTCCACACCCTGGGGCCCCCCTCACAGGCCCTGCATCCGCTCACCACCTCACCAGCCTGCCTGCCCTGCCCGTGACTCTGGGGACAGCTTCTCAACATGCTGGTCTCTGCGTGCGTCGGTCCCACTGGCTCCTCCAAGGCCCCACCTGGCCCCGAGCGGGGCCTCAGGTACAGGCCCAGCCCTACCCACCTCACCCTCACCTGCCCCACTGTCTCCTCTACCCAGGTATCAGGAACCAGAGAGTTACCACAGATGCCCTGCAGCTGTGCGTCCCCAAGTCCTTACTCCTCTGGCCTCTGCACATGGCTTTCCGGGGCCTGGAGACCACCCTGTGTCCCTTCCCCACACCTGTCCTAGTCTGGGACGCATCTGTGCAGGAAGCTCTGCTGCTCTCAAAAAGGTCAGGAACCAAGCCAGGCGAGGTGGTGCACACCTGTAATCCCAGCGGCTTGGGAGGCGGAGGCAGGAGGATCGCAAGTTCGAGACCAGAGGCAGTCTGCGTAATTTAGCGAGACCCTGTCTCAAAAAGTAAAAAGATGGGCCGGGGGTGCAACTCAGTGGTCCAGCACTTGCAGAGCATGCAGGCACGAGGCCCTGGGTTCAACCCTCAGTATCACAAGAAAAAAAAAAAACACTCAGGAACCTGGGGTACTGGGTCTCTCCCAGCCCCACACTCTCCCTGCCCTGGGCTCCCCCAAGCTCTGTTGGGGCAGCCGAGAGCACTGTTTGGGAGCCAAGTCTGAGAACGCTGGGCACACAGTGGGCACCTCATGTGTGCAGGGTGCTGGCTGGGCACCCTTAGGGAGCAGCATCTGCGGAAAGCCTGGTATGCAGCAGGCAGGGGCGGATGCTTACAGAATGAGGTCATAAAATGCTAAGATCTGTTCCAAGGCCATGATGAATGCCTGCACTGAGTCCATGAAGTTGCAAAACCTATGTAATTCACATACTAGACTCAAACGATGCGGGGAGATGGTGCGATGGAGAATTCATTTTACAGCTAAACACACCGGGTTTTTTTTTGTTGTTGTTGTTGGTTTGTTTGTTTTGCTTTGTTTTTAGTGGTACTGGGGGTTGAACCCAGGGCCTCGCACCTGCATGCTTTGCAAGTGCTGGACCACTGAGCTGCGCCCCCAGCCCATTTTTTTTTTTTTTTTTTTACTTTTTGAGACAGGGTCTCGCTAAGTTACGCGGCTGCCTTTGGCCTTTGGTCTGGAACTTGCGATCCTCCTGCCTCTGCTTCCCTAGCCGCTGGGATTACAGGTGTGCGCCATGTCACCCTGGCGCTTTTTTTTTTTTTTTTTTTTTTAAATAAAAGGCAGTGCAAACTAAGCCGGGCACAGTGGCGCGTGCCTGTAATCCCAGCGGCTAGGGAGGCAGAGGCAGGAGGATGGCAAGTTCGAGACCTAAGGCAGTCTGCTTAACTTAGCGAGACCCTGTCTCAAAAAAACAAAAAAATGGGCTGGGGGTGCAGCTCAGTGGTCCAGCACTTGCAGAGTATGCAGGCGCGAGGCCCTGGGTTCAACCCCCAGTACCACAAAAAAAAAAAAAAAAAAAAAAAAAAGGCAGTGCAAACTGGGCATTCAGGCTTCAGAGGAACCTGGCCAGCCTGGGACAGGGCCTCATCTCTGACTTCTGGCACCTTCCTCTAGGGGAACTCCAGGTCCCTGAGGATCCTCAGCCGAGTCTGCTCCAATGCCTGTGCATGAGGACACCCGGCTCGGCAGCCATTCCAACGAACCTGTGTGGCCGGCACAGTGCACGCTAAGGCCCGAGCTTGAATCTTCCCTCTGTGCAGCGGGGAGCCGCCTCGTGTTTAACCAGCTGCCCAGGGTAGGAGTGGCTTATAGGAGGTGTAAGCGCCCCCACTGGGCTGGGATTTAGCTCAGTTGGTAGAGCGCCGCTCTGCAGTCTCTGAGGTCCCGAGTTCGATTCCCAGCACCGCCAAAATGGGAGAGGGATGTGGCAACCCACTCCCAAGGCAATCCCGAAACAGCCATTGAAAACCCCATGAGGGTCGCTATGAGTCGGATACCGACTCGACGGCACCTAACAATAACAAGCGCCCCCACTACGGCTACCAGCTTGACAGTGCTGAACGCAGGCTTGACAGTTTCTAATTCTTCAAATCTTCTTATTCAAGGTAAATAATTTGGGTCAAACTTAGACCTGTCTTTAATCTTCTTGTACCGCTCTTGTGAGAGACACTAATTTAGGAATTAGACATTCTGAGAGCCACTGCCTATCAAGATTTCACCCTACCTTTTCTTTCCCAGGAGTTTTCACTCGAAATAAATCTAGTGTTCCTCCTATACGCTGGTATTTATTCTGCTCGAAGTCGGTGATTGCTGAGTCATCCTCAACCCTGAGAGAATGTCCCCTACCTCCTACTTGTCACCCCACGACAGCTGCCGCCCCTCTGCCCATGCCAAGGATAAGGTTCACCTGGGCAACCTGATCCTGAGCTCAATAATGCATGGAGCACGCCGCAAGCTCCCCGCACGCAAGGGAAGGGAAAAGACGCTGCAGAAACACAGCCTGCACTGCAAAGCCAGAGCTCCCAGAAGCCAAGGCCACAGCCCCACGGCTTTAGAAGGAGGGGCACTCGGGGCCCAAGCAGCTCCCTGCTGCAGCCCCCAGCCCCGCTCTGGGAGCCCACCCCAGCCAAAACTCCTTCCCTTGTCGCCGCGAGGCGCCTCAGGCCCAGCTCTCCCGGCCCCAAGCCCATTCTCTGGTCCCACCTTCTGCCCAGGGAGGCAGGCCTCCAGCCTCCAGCCTCACCCCCCTTGGAACTTCCCTCCCATCTCCCCTTGTTCTGAGGCCTCACCTCACTGCCCCCTCCAACCTCCACGCCCTGGTGCCTTCTGAGCACTTCCCCCATGGGGCTTGCAGACACCTTGCAGCCCTGTCTGCCCCGAGATCCCAGCTGGCATTGTCAGAGCCACCAACCCTGAGCCTGAGCACCGCCGGGGCCCCTGGAAAAGCCCCGGCCTTACAGGGCTTATGCAAACAGCCTACTACTGTGGGCAGGAGCCAGGCAACGGGTGTGCACCCGCTTGGCTCCACAAACAAGGAAGCGGGTAGTGGCATGGCCTTGGCCTCATTGTGGAGGCCCTGGCAAGGGGCAGGGCACAGACCCAGGGAAGCCAGCAATGGGAGCAGACAGCCACGTCAGGTCTGGGAGATGCTGATGTTTAGTGGGCCACAGAGATGCTTCGGACGGGCTCCCAGGCGGCCCAGGAGCATGCAGGAGAGAGATGCAAAGGGCCCGGGCCCAGCCAGAGAGGGGCACAGCCCACCCAGAGACCCAGGACTGTGAAGGGGTGGGACAGGCCCAGGAGGGGAAGGGTGGGTAAAGGTTTGCCAACTTAAGTTCTTAAGTAAATAAGAAGACAATTCCTTTCTAGTCAAAGGAACAGCTAAGAGCTTTGAACCAGAAAAACTAGAATTTCCAAAGGCAGCCGGAGCAAAACTTGGACCCAGGGCACGAAAGGCACTTTGAAGCCTGCAGTGTGGGCAGAACTGAGGAGCGTCACGGGAGGCAGGGAACACAGTAAGGCGGGAACACTTCGGGGAGCGCCTGGGAACACGGGCATGGGACGGCCAGAGTCAGGTCGTGAACACAAAGATGCCAACCTAGAAGCGGCCTGAGCCCCACCAGGCTATCACAACACTGGATGTCCAGGCCCAGGAAGGGATAGTGTGGCTTAATAATGAAGATACGACACATACAGTGTGGTCAAGGAAGAAACTCCGCTACCACAGGAAGCACAAATCTGGGGGCAACAGGGACCGCTTGTGAAAAGGGAAGTGTCCATCAGAAATGGATAAACATTGCACATCTGCAGCCACAGATTCACTCATTCATCCACACACCTTCCCACCCTGCTATTCGCCTGTCCATCCACTCACGCTTCCACCCATCCTGCCAGCCGGTCAGCTACCCACCTACCTGTACAGCCATCCAGCCATCCCCCATCCATCGCTCAGCCATCCATACACCGATCCATGTATTCACCCACCCATCTACAAAGTACCTACTCATTCATCCACCTATTCATCTACCCATCCACCGTCTACCCACTCATCCATCTATTCATCCACGTACCATCCACACATCCATCCATTCCCCATCCTCCATCCATCCATCCATCTATTCATCTACCCATCTATCTACCTATCCATCCATCCATTCATCTACCCATCCACCCATCTTCCTATCCACCCATCCATCCATCCCCCATCCTCATCCATCCATCTACCCATCCACCTATTCATCTTCCCATCTATCTACCTATCCATCTATCCATTCATCTACCCACCCACCATCTACCCACCCCTCCATCTATTCATCCACCTACCCATCCAACAGGCTGGGAGTTAGCTCAGTTGGTGGAGTGCCACTCTGCAGTCTCTAAGGTCCCAAGTTTGATTCCCAGCATGACAAAAATAGGAGAAGGATGAGGTAATCCACTCCCGAGGCAATCCCAAAACAGTCAGCCATTGAAAACCCTATGAGGGTTGCTATGATTCAGACATGACTCCATGGCACCATCCACCCATCTTCCACCTACCTATCTACCCATCCATCCATCCCCCTATCCACTATCCATCTATTCATCTACCCATCTATCATCCACCAATCCAGCCATCCATATATTTACACCCCCACCCATCCTCCATCTATTCATCCACCCATCCACCATCTACCATCTACCTATCCATCTGCCATCCACTCCCCCACCTATCCATCCTCCATCTATCCATCCACCCATCTACCAACCACCCACCAATCCATCAATCTGTACATCCACCCAATAATTATCCATCTACCCACTTACCCATCCATCTGTTCATCCACTCACCAACTACCCACCTATTTATTCCATCTATTCATCCATCTACCCACTCATCCATCCATCCATTCTCCATCTATTCATCAAACCCATCCACTATCTACCCACCCAACCATGTATCCATCTACCATCTACCCACCCACCCACCAATCCATCCATCCCCCATCTATCTATCCATCCATCTGCTATCCACCCAATCATTTAGCCATTTACCCACCTAACCATCTATCTGTCTTTCCATCCATCCACTCATCCATCATCCAGCCATCTGTGTAATTAACTGTGTGGTACGTGCCATCTTTAGGTTCTGAGGCTACAAGAATGAGCAAAACAGATATCTGCCTCCCTGGAGTTCCACGTGGGTTGTCCAATATTCAGGAAAACCGACAATGCACGCACAGAGTCTTGGAGTAGGTGGGAAAAGCAGAGGGGAAGCTGGGAAGCGGGTGAGCGCTGAGGTGCAGTTGAGGTGGAGGGAGGTCAAGCTGCGGAGCTCAGGCAGGGTGGTCCGTCAGGATCCCAGAGGGTGGGGGCAGCTGAGCTGCATTCAGACCTGGGGCCCCTGCCCACCCCACAGGCTCCAAGCAGACCTGAGAAGGCACCTCCAGCTCCCCAGCATGCACACACACGCACACCTGCTCCTGCACATCTGTGCACACCCCTGGGGACAACAGTTCCCACTGCAGAGCAGGCTGAGGCAAAGCCCCAGCCTCTTCCGTCCTGCCTATGGCAGCCCCGCCACCAAGTCCCCGCCCCACACAGTGGGATGCATAGCTGAGTCCGAGGTGGCTGCGCCCTCTGCAAGATCCTACAGGACAGTCTGCTGCCCCACGGGACCAGGCCCAGGACAAAAGCAAGGTCAGCAGAGGCTCTCAGTCACCGGGCCCTGGGTGCAACAGAGCCTCGGAAGAGGGGGTGCAAGGCGGGCTGACGCAGAGACACACAGCCAGATGGCGCAGGGCCACGCAGCCATTCTGGAGCCCCGGCACTCGGCCTGCCGTCCTCTGCCTCCAGCTGTCTCCAGGCCATATCTGAGGCCCCTGTGGCTGCAGCCTCACTGCCAGCTCCTCAGTGTCAACCCCAGCAACTGCCTCACAAGGCAGCTCTCAACACCTACTCGCACAGATTAGCTAAATGAAGGCTCAGGGAGGGGAATAACTTGTGCTAGGTCACACAGCTGCAAGGGTCGGGGAAGGCAGGAAATACCCAGCTGCCTCAGTGTCCACGCAGAGCCTGAAGGAACAGGTCCAGAGAGGGAGAACATCTAAGATCAGCGCCCCTCCAAATGTATGGCCGGAGGGGGACGCAGGGAGCAGAACACCAGGGCCTTGGCCCCTCTCCACCAAACCCCACACACTGCTGCCAGGGACGAGGTGTCTGAGGCAGCGCCAAGCCAGTACCTCAGTTTCCCTGGCTGTCACTCCAGCCCTGATGGCCAGGACTCCTGTCTCTCCTGCCCAGAAGACATCTGCAGCACCCGACAGGCTGGGGTGGCCTGCAGTGGACTGGCTCTGCCCAGGTCTGAGCTCAGCAGCAACTCCAGCTGTGGTCCTTAGGACTCCTCCTCCCCGCACCCGTTCACCCCCAGGGCCTCCCCCCTTCCCCACTCCCTCCAGGTCCGTTTTCCATCCCCTCCCTCCCCCTGCAGCTGTGTTTGACTTTCTCACCTCCCAGAGCACCTGAGGCTCTTCCCTGAACCCCACCTAGGGGGCCCAGCCCCTCCCCACCTGGCCAGGCTACCAGGAAGCCCTCCATGAGGGCCCAGCCAGCTGGGCCCCCTCCCCACTGCCTGCCCACCGCCCCCTTATGTGGGGGGGAGGGAGAGTCAGAAGTCCCCTGGCCAGGAGAAGCCCAGTGGAGGACTTCATTGTCTTTGAAGCAAATTCCCAGAACTCGAGACACACCCCATTTTTTTAAAAATACAAATAAAAGGTGCATTCCTGTGGCAGAGAACCAGACTGCCACTCGGCAGCGCCTGAGCCGCACTCAGGAGCCACAGCAGCTGAGCAGTGCGGTCTGCTGGGCCTGGGCCAGGCGGGAGTCAGACACCCCCGTGTGCAAACACCTCCAAGTGAAAGCTCAGTGTGGAGTGACGCTCCGAGACACAGCCTCCCAGAAAAGGGCACCGACCCAACCACCTTGTCCTTGATGCCACTGTGGAGTGGGAAGACCAAGAAATAACCCACCCTGTGGGGAGCTCAAGGGCAACCCCTCAAACATATGTTCATGTTCGGGCGCAGTGGCGCACGCCTGTAATCCCAGTGGCTCGGGAGGCAGAGGCAGGAGGATCGCAAGTTTGAGACCAGAGGCAGTCTGCGTAACTTAGCGAGACCCTGTCTCAAAAAAGTGAAAACATGGGCTGGGGGTGCAGCTCAGTGGTCTAGCACTTGAGGAACATGCAAGTGAGAGGCCCTGCGTTCAACCCCCCAGTACCACAAAATATATATATATATATATATATATGTCCACGTTCCTGGCCACGTAGCCTGGCCAGGTGAGGAGGGGCTGGGCCCCCTAGGTGGGGTTCGGGGAGGAGCCTCAGGTGCTCTGGGAGGTGAGAAAGTCAAACAAGGCTGCAGTGGGAGGGAGGGGATGGGAAATGGACCTGGAGGGAGTGGGGAAGGGGGGAGGTCCTGGGAGTGAACGGGTGGGGCGAGGGGGAATCCTAAGGACAGAACCCAGAGGAGGTGCTTAGCTCAGACCTGGGCAGAGCCAGTCCACTGCAGGCCACCCCAGCCTGTCAGGCGCTGCAGATGCCTTCTGGGCAGGAGGCACTAATTCCTAGCACCTGAAACTGTCACCTCACACAGCAGAAGATGTGATGGAAGCAAAGCCCTAGAGACAGGAAAACCCTGCTCTCCAGTGAGCCCCGGGGAACCACAGGAAACCTACAGTTTTGATTTAAATGAACTTCCTAACACAACTGTTAACAATTGTCATCCGTCAGGATTGGGAGAAGGACCTGGCAGCCCTCTCCTGAAATAATCCCAAACGATCAGCCAGTGAAAACCCTATGACTATATGGAAATGTCGCAATGAAATGCATGTCAGAGTGAAACACATTAAGTTGTACACTAAAAATTTCCAATTAAAAAAAAAAAGAGAGCCAGGCGTGGTAGCACATGCCTGTAATCCTAGCGGCTGGGGAGGCGGAGGCAGGAGGATCACAAGTTCAAGACCAGAGACAGTCTGTGTAATTTAGCAAGACCCGGTCTCAAAAAGTAAAAAAAAAAAATGGGCTGAGGGGGCAGCTCAGTGGTCCAGCACTTGCAGAGCATGCAAGTGCGAGGCCCTGGGTTCAACCCCCCAGTACCGGGAAAAAAAAAAAAAAAAGAAAAGAAAAGAAAGAAAGAAAACCCTGTGACTAGCAGAGAAGCACTGACATAGTGCCGGGCATGGCACAGTGTCGGGGAGGGTTTTGTTCTGTTGTACACTGCTCACTATGAGTCGGACCTCAACTCCACAGCACATACCACCACCACCACCAAGGTGTTACCAGAAAATCAGCGGGTAGAAGGTATCCAGACAAGCACACAGAGAGACAGAGAAGGACAGAGAGAGAAAGAGGGAAAGACGGGGTGAGGGTGGAGAGGGTCCAGAGAGAGAAAGAGCACCATGGGGGATCAGAGGCCAGCTCTGGAAGGCTGAGAACAAAGGCCATGCAAGAGGCACTGCAGATGTGATCACAGCAAGGGGCGCGAGGTCAGAGTCAGGGAAGGGAGGGCAGAGGCTGGAGTGATGTGAGGAGGGTCCCACGCAGTGGCCACAAAAGCTGGGGAAGAAAACCGTTCTATCTGGAGCCTAAGACGAAGGCAGCCCTGCCCACGATGTCTTGATTTTAGAGCCTGTGCCCTGAAGAGCCGTGAGACAGGAAATCCGTGGCAGTGGCCACAGGGAATTGGCCTGAGTTTTGGCTTTCTGGGCACAAGCAGCGGCTCTCCGGAGCACCCCTGCCTCCGCCACCTGTGGTGCAGGAAGGCACAGTGGGCAACATGGACCAGCTGAGCTCTCACAGGCTTTCTCTGCACAGGGCTGTGCTCAGGCCCCTCACCACCTGTGGCAGACACTGCTGCAGACTCTCCTTCCTGGCTGACTCGTGCCCGACCCCGGAAGCCGATGGGAGGTCCCAGGGACCCTCTTGCTCTTGGTTTAGATCCCCCAGAGCAAAGCCAAGTTCAGGAACTTGACTCCCAGCAGGAGCATCCTCCAGCCCCGGCAGATGGCAGACAAGCGGGTTGGCAGGAAATGCCAGGAACCCTGAGGAGGGATGAATTATGTCCCTCAAAGTGACAGAGGCCGGTCCTGCCCAGTGCTCCTGGTACCTGTAAGTGGGACCTTGTTTGCAAACAGGTTTTGCAACCGAGTTAAGATGAGGTCATACTGGAGTTACGGTGAGGGGGTGGCTAAACCAACAGCTGGTGTCCTTGTAAGAGACAAGAACGCAGAGACCAGAGGATGCGTTACCCACCAGGAAGCACCTGGAACTTCCAAAGCTAGGAAGGGGTGGGATGTATCCTCCCCGATCACACAGCCCCGATCACACAGCCCCGATCACATCTTGATCTTGAACTTCTGGGCCCCCCAGCTGTGAAACAATACATCTTAGTTGTTCTAAGCCACCTGGTTTGTGGTACAGGTTGAGTCTCCTTTGTCCAAAGTGACTGGGACCAAAGTGTTTTGGATCTGGGGTTCTTTCTGGATTTTGGGATCTCTGCTTACACACAATGAGATCGGAGGGCCGGGACCCAAGTCTAAGCAAAAGTTCTTTTGTGTTTCAGGCATATGTTTTATACATAGGCTAAAGGGAACTTCATATAAAAGGTTTTTTAGCACACCTGTGTTCTGACGGTGACTTCTCGCAAGAAGGCAAGTGTGGAACTTTCCCTTGTGGCGTCAGGTTAGTGCCCCAAAGGTTCTAGGCTGTGAGCTTTTTGGATTTCAGAATTTGCAGATGTGACCACAGCGAGGAGCGTGAGGTCAGAGTCAGGGAAGGGAGGGCAGAGGCTAGAGTGACATGAGGAAGGGTCATATGCCGTGGCCCCAAAAGCTGGGGGAGAAAACTGTTCTATGTGGGGTGCGCACCTCCCGATCAGCCCGGATGTTCGGACGGGCGGTGCTGCTGCGCACACAGATACTAAACACAATTCAGTCTGGACCCTCGGGTGAGGGGCGAGGACTCCTGCAGCCCTCGGGACGCCAGTGGAGATGGGAGAAAGGAAAAGACTCAGGCACTTTTCCCTTCCAGGGACAAACACCCGTGTTGGTGGTCTCAGTGGTCACAAGACTAGGGACTCTCAGGTTGAATTCTGTTACAGCAGCCACCGGCTGCTAACAGGAACCCCAAGGAGGAGGCAGGGCAGCTGAGAACCACCCTGGTCCCCAACAGCTGGTCTGCTGTGCCCAGCACCCTGCCCAGCAGGATCACCCTCCTCATCTAAACCCCCATATTTGGAGGGGGGGAATTCATGGAGGAGGATAGGAGAGGAGCTCCCTGGCTAGATCTGCCCCCACCTCAAACCCTCAGTACCTGATTCAGTGAGGAACAAGGTCACCCTGAAACGCAACCACGCCCCAGCTTTGCAACAACGTACTAGAGAAACGCTGGATATCACAACGCGGACCCTGTAGAGAGAGCCCAACGTAAGAGGAACAAGAGGTGCCAGAGAGAAAACGGGCAGTAATCCCCGCTATCTGAAAAGCACACTTTCCTAGGCAAGGATTCTGTTGCTGCTTTATTTGAGATTTTAATTATAGGCTGTGTAATGATTTTCACTTTAAATGATTTGGAGATGGAGAAACGTCTGTGTTTACTCCAGGACCAGAATCTATTCTCAAACTTTCCTGTAAGCAGACAGGTGATTAGATTTTTGTACCAAGCATTTCTCTGGCTTTGAACCTATGTAAAATGTCCTTAGCCCTAGAAAACCTTCAACAGGGACAGTCGGTGGGGGGGGAGGGGCTTTGGCTTGCGGAGGTCCTTCTGGGGGTAGCTGGTGCAAAGGTTAATAAGCCCAACACCACGGAGGGCCCCCCTCCCGGGCACTGCCCCCACTGCGATGTCCCACCTGAGAAGCACGCAGTTGTGTTCCAAGTCCAGGCAACGTGGGCTCACGAGGCCCGGGAATGGCGCTGGGCTTTGTGCGCAGCAGCCACAGGGCACTATTTCCAGGTTTACGGAAACACGCGCCAATGGAAAGGCGGCCCTGGGATCCTAAAAGCAGGGGCGGAGAATAAACTTGGCCCTAATAAGTAAGACTGGGCCCAGGAGGGCCTTCAGGAAGGACGCCCAGGGCTGCCTCTCCCCAGACTCAGTGAACAGCAGCGACGGTGGCCACCCCGCCCCTTCCAGATCTGAACGCAGCCGAGCTGAGCCTGCTAGGAAAGCCACCTCCCCGTGATATCAACGCTGCCACGCAGGAATGAACCCCAGGGGAGAAGCCGATCGGTGACGGTAAATCACCTGCTCCCAGGTCTCCCCGGAGAGAGCGGTGAGAAGAGGAAGCCTCCAGAGGAATGTCCAAGAGCCCGGGATGCTGTGTCCCAGCCCACGCCCCAGAACCTGGCCAGCCGCACACTTGCAACGTGAGGCAGAAGGGTCTTGGTGTCCCAGGAGGGACCTGGGAGACAGGCAGGGGACCGATCCCTTCCAGCTCAGCAACAAAAGCAGAGAAGGTGTCACTGTGACCACAGTCCAGGACAAATGGCAGGCCTGAGGAGCGTCTGCTGGCCGCAAGGGGAACAGCAGGTGTCCCCTATGTGGTCTCGCCGGCGCACGGTGCGGCTGAGTGCTGGAGCCATGCTGGCCAGGCACACACGCTGGACGACAGAAGACCAGCACCCAGCCTCCTGCGGACTCCAGTGCAGAAGAGAAGGAGGTCACAGACAACAAGCGGAGAGGGACAGGGATTGGGAGGGGACATTCAGGGAAGACCTGGGGGAAAGCAGGCTCATGGTGCAAGGGCCTGGTGTGACAGGAGCCAGCGGGACCTGGGTGTGGAGCACGTGGGGCCGCGGGACTGAGGTGAGGCTGGACCGCTAGGGCCGCAGCCCTGCAGGGGGTGGTGGACCGTCCACCAGAGGGCCAGGCACACCAGGGAGGCTGCAGGGCCCTGAGGGGGCACCGTGAGGAGGAATCGCAGGGGCAGGAGGAAGGAGACCAGGAGACCGGCGGGGAGGGTGACAATGTGCTGTGTGTGCAGCGCACAGCCAACGACCTGGGCATAGAATCGTCAGGACACCGCTGCAGGTTAAACACAGAGTTCAGCACGAGTGAGCAGAAACAAGGGACTGAAGGGGAGCCACCTCCCTGGGGCAGCGTGGGAAGCCGACCTGTCCAGAGAATCGGTCCCAGCTCAGCACCCTGGTGCCAGTAAGCTGGGGCAACGCTTGTGGGCTGTCACCGACATGGGGAAAGGGCTGAGCGAGTCAGAGCCCAGCCTGGGGTAAGCCGTGTCCTGGGGACCCCCAGAGGCACGCGTCAGCAAGCAGTGAGCAGTCACCAGAGGTCATCGGAGCGGAGGCTGCGCCCAGAGCAGGACCGGGGTGCAGAGCCTGGCCTCAGATCACCCAGGAGGTGCAGGGTGAGTTCCTTGCTGGGAGGGAGCGGTTTCCCCTGCCCCCAGGGATGGGGTAGCAGCAGGTGAAACCCATCCCCTAGCCAGGCCCTGCTCTGTGAAGCAGCCGCCCGCTGTCCACCACACTTCACCTTTGACCCCTGGTGCTCAGCGCAGAGGGAACTTTTTATAAAAATGCTGTTAAATAAATGAAGCAAGAGAAAGGAGCAAGCAGGCAGGTAAGAATGGTCACTCACCCACCAGGAGCTCACAGGGCGCCGGCCTGTGCTCAGAAGGCAGCCAAACACTGTCCTCGCTGAGTAATGTGGGCACCATGGACACGCCAGGCTGGCCTGTGCCTCATGGTGGGACCGTCCCTGGCACTTCACCTGAACTGCGACAGCCAAAAATGCCTTCATTGTCCAATGACGTTGTCCAATGTCCTTTGAGGGGCAAAATCACCCCCAGCAAAAAAAATCATGTGATAAAAACGCTTTTGTGTTCTGTACCTCAGTTTCCCCTTGTGTAAAAGGCGGCTATAGAGCCGACGCGAGAATAGAGAGAAAACGCACGTAGCATCACCCAGGAAGGTCGCCACCGCCACCAAGTCCTCCGGAGACATCAGCCGCAGGTCGCTGTGGTCCTGAGGGACAGGACATGAAGACAAGAGAATCCCACGCCACGGGAGGGCAGAGACTGAAAACACATGGCACCTGGGGAACTTCCAGGGAGGAAACTACAGGTGCCATCCAAGAGAGGAGAAAAGCCTTCCAGAACCTTCCAGAGAGGGGCAGAGGATTTGGGTGGGAGGCACATGGTGGACAGAGGGGCAGAGCGAACACATTTCACACAGAAGGACAGCAGATGAGGAAACCAGGAGAACGGGCCGCATCTGGATCAAGAAGCCTCATGGGAGCCAAGGCCATGTCCTTAAGGGGTTTAACAAAAACAAAAGCCACAACTCTTACGGAATCTAACGAAAACCACAATGTTTCCAAAACCAAAGACTGATCAGCAGAGAATGGAGGGGAATGAGCTCATGTTTGCCCTTCAGTTGTTTCGGAACATTGACAGTGTTGAGAAATGGAGAAAGCATCCAATATCCCTCTCAACGTCCATGTCTTACGCCTTTCCATCCCTTTCCCTTCAAACTGTGGGATAGGAGCTGGCCCCGAACACATTCCTGACTCAGAGCTTTATTTGCAGGAACGCCCGTTAGGGCCCCGCAGCCCCCTTCCCCTTCAAAGACAATGGGCTGCCGGTGCCCCAGGCTGGGCATGCCTCTAAGGCCAGGCTGGATTCAGGAAAACAGAGGCGCTGTCAAGAGTGCGTTCTCTACCGTCAAATTCGGTGAGCCTTCCTGAAATTAATTGATGCCTTCCTTCTGCTGGCTCCTGCTGGGGCCCCTGTCCAGCAACACAGGAAGCCAAGGGCTTCCAGCGCCGCTTGGGCCTATGCCAACAGCACAGTGGCGAGGCCCAGAGCTCGGCTTACCAAGGAGCAAGTAATGAAAGCCGCGTGACGACAGCCTCGCTTTCATCGTGAATAAATGAGTGCAATTACCTCCACGCAGAAAAATAGGCGCTTCAAAGGGAGGGAGGGGGGAAGGGGAGGAAGAGGATCGGGGAGAAATAACCAGTCTTAATTAGCCTTATCTCGGGGGAAGCATGGATGATCCTTTCAGTACCCACAGAGATTCAAATTAGCCTCATGCCAATCACCGCATCTCAGGGGTCCCACTGGCGATGACAGCGTGGCCATTCCTCCCGCATTATCCTTCTAAAATTGGCTCTCGTGATGGAAAGGAAATCTGAGAGCTTTAGAAGGCAGCTGATTCCCGCCAGTGGGTCCAGCCATCATTGCAGGGGACCCAACGGTCCTCAGATCCCCAGCAGCATCAGTTTACCTGGCCCCAGTGTGGTCCCAAGCATATTACAGTCTGTGTGTCTCCAAAAGACCTGCTGTGGTGCCCCGGGCCAATGCCTGGTCTCAAGGCTGTCAGATGCCACTGTACAGATGGGGAGAAGGGGGTGGGGGGGTCCCTGGGTGGGGGGGTCCCTCCATCAATGAAAGAGAATGCACGGATTAACTAGGGTCGCCTGCCTGAACGGGCTGGGTGAGGTCTGATGGTGTGCCTGGCATATAGCAGGTGCTCAGTCATTGTCTATGGCCCAAATGAAGACTGCACACTGGCTGAGTCCCTGGAGGGAACTGCCCGGCCCCCCAGGACGGTGGCCACGTCATCTCTGTCCAGAGCAGGAGAGTTGGCAACGCAGCCCCCGTCTGGCTATGTGGTAGGGAAGGCTGGGGAACGGGGGCGCCAGCTCACCCAGGTTGCTTCCCTATCAGGAGCAGCTGACTGCGCAGCTGGCTGGCACATCCATCCCATCGGGCACCTTGGAACAGGCAGAGATGCCAGCACAAGGTTGTGGGGGGAAGGGCAGGAAGGGGCACCATGAGCTATGTCCCAAATATGGCACAGAACAGCTCCCCAAAGCTCAGACCGGGGGAGAGGAGCCCCCTAAGTCAGGTGTGGGCTGGCAGCCAGGGGTCTCCTGTGCCTCCTCCTTCCTTCCTGCTCACTGCCAGGCCCCAGAGCACCCGGAATCTAGGATCAACATGGCGCGACAGTGGGGAGAGCCATCCGCGTCCTTCTGGCAGGTGGCCACAGGTGGGCAGGGGAGCAGGAAGAACGGATGGGCAATCAGAGTTTCCTTCTCCAGCCCCCACATTTCCAGACCGCAACCAATGTGCGATGCAGGCAGGCCAGCCCGGCAGCCCCCCTCACGGGCTGCGAGGCTCCCTCCTCCTCTGACACACAGAACCTCGGGCACCCGTCCTTCTCTCTTTGTGCTCCCCACCATAGACGTCTCTCTCTTCCTGCTCAGGAAAACACCTGCTAATACCTCCAGCCCTTGTGTTAAGCTCCATAAACTCACGCTATGTGCTATGACTCCCCGACTGGCAGACATCGACTCCTCGGGTGTTTAAACTAAACTCGTTAATCACGGACACAGTCGATGGAAGGATCTCAAAGGCATCTCCAGTACAAATCAAGTCTCACCTAATCCCCACAGAGCCTTCCAGAAAGACAGACTATTCACCACTGGAACTGAGGTAACTGGTTTTTCAACGGACCATCACTGTATATAACAGGCAATCAAAGACCAGGGCAAGATTTTTGGCTGTAAAGGGAAGAATACGTGTTTTTGTAAAGCAACCGGCTGACTTTACTTTTAAAACCACCACTGGCTGCATTTGCAGCAACCGATCTTTGTGATGAGTCAGGACATGTGGCGGTAACTGTTATTTCCAGAGGCAAGGAAGGTGAGTCATTTTTTACAGTGACAATGAGGCACCAAAACAACAGGCAACAAACATCTTGTGGGACCCAAATGATGAATGGCTCAGGATTTCTACTCCGCTTCCACTGTCTTGCACTAACCACTCAGACCTGAAATCTGGAATGAAGAGCTTTAACTTTAAGACCACGTCAAAGAGGCACTAGATTATCTCCCACGTCTCTCACCCTCCAGCCTTCTCTAACTGTCCTCACAAAGGTGGCTTGGATGGGAAACTTAGATAGGAAGGGGGGAGGGGGGAAACGTAGAGGAGGGTAAGGGGTAACCTATATGAATAATGCTTATCAAATTGCATATATGAAAATTGTCACAACGAAAAGCATGTCAAAATGAATCACATTATGATGTACATTAAAAATTTCTAATAAAAAAAAAAAAAAAAAAAAAAAAAAACAAAGGTGGCTTGGGTCCCAAAGAGAAGGTGGATGAGTCACGGGAGCCTGCCGGGAAGCAGTTTCGCCTGTGCCGGCTGGCCAAGGAGACAGCCACTCCCGAGGCCCCATGGAGGTGCACGGAGCTGACAGTTGAGTCCTGTGCCTGTCCTCTGATCACGCGCCCCAGAAGGGAGGAAGGCAGAGGGACTCACGGGAAGCCCTCTTGGGTGTGAGCTCGGGGCTCTCATGCAAAGCAGAGGCGAGCCCCCCACCCCATGTCCACGGCCCATGCCCGTCTGTGGGCCCCAGACACCTACCGGTGAAGTCTTCGAAGCACTCACACGTGTAGCCGCCCTCGCGGCTCCGGCAGCGGCCGTTGGCCCCGCACGGGCTGGAGTAGCAGAGGTCGATCTCCGTCTCGCAGTAGTCGCCGGTGAAGCCTGGCGGGCAGCGGCAGCGCAGGCCGGTGATGGGGTGGATGGGCCGGAAGAGCACCGTGGTGGAGCTGATGAAGGGCGCCGAGCTGTCAAACCTCAGCACGGACACGCACTTCATGTAGTTCTCGCAGGGCTCGCGCAGGCAGATGTTGTCGTCGAAGGGCAGCACGCGCTGGGCGGAGATGGTGGTGAGCAGCGTCCGGTTCAGGTAGATGTGCTCCTGCAGGTCCTCCGACGGGAAGAACCTGCCGCGCGCCCCGCCGGGCAGCAGCGCCGAGAAGGTCACGTTCAGGATGTTGGAGCTGACGTCCGTGTCGTTCTGGATGTTGAAGACGAAGATGTCGTCCTTGGTGGTGGACAGCACCGTGGCCACCCCCTCCACGAAGAGGGCCAGCAGCGGGGACAGGAACTTCTCCTGGGACATGTTCTCCAGGCGGACCGTGATGCTGTTGGTCAGCATGTCATCCGTGATGATGGTGACTCGCAGGGTGCAGAGGGCCGTGACACTGTGGATGCCATCTGCGGGACACAAGGACAGTGAGGGTCACTCAGAGGCCCGCGGGGGTCATGGCTCCGGCTGCCCACAGCCTAGCAGCACAGGTGGACGTGCTTAGCAAAGGAGACGCCAGCCTGGGTGCCCTGATCCGCACTCCCTACCCTTAGCCGACGTCCCCAGCCCCAGTCTCTCCTGCTATTGCTGCCCATGGCTGCTTCCTAAAGCACGGCTCCCAGAATGCCCCTCTCCCAGAGGCCCTCAGTGGCCCCAAACACAAAGCAGGACGGCACAGTGGCTGCCATGCCTCGGCCCCTCACCACCCCAGCCTCCCCAGATCACATGCCTCTCTCCAGCCACATGAGGACCTCGTTTTACCTGCTCTGGCCCATAACAGCCACCACAACATCCCCCACAATGCCCCTCTGCCCCTAACAATTCCTCCCATCACTCCCCACCCAGCTCAACCCCACGGCTATCCAGCAAGCCCACGTCCACTATCAGGGACTGGCCCTGCCCTGTGTGCCACGTCACTGGCTTAACTTCTCTCAGCCATATCCTATTTTTAATTTATTTTTTTGTAATACTGGGCTACTGAACACAGGGCCTCATGCGCACTTTGCAAGTGCTCTACCACTGAGCTGCACCCCCAGCCCTTTATCTTGACACACGGTCTTGCTAACTTGTACAAGCTGCCTCCGGCCTCGAACTTGTCATCCTCCTGCCTCTGCCTCCTGAGTCGCTGGGATCACAAGTGTGAGCCTGGGCTCTAGCCATCCTTGCATGTTCAGCACGTATGGAGGCTCTATAACTACTGCTTTAAAAAGGTACCCAAGATGGTATTGCATCTCAGCCCACACAAGCGGTCGAGACACACCATGAAGAAGGGTACTTGGGATTCAGATGGAAGATTCTGGTTGTGAACTTAAGCACACATTGATTCTGAGTCTGGAATCTGAGGGGACAGATGTGCAAGGGAATGGCCGCAGCATGGCCGTGCTGACTGGTGGCCTCTAGGCACAGAGCAGCAGTGGAGGGCTCTGCCCATGTGACCGGCACCTGCCTCCCAGACCCTACCTCAGACACAAGAAACTCCTGCGAAGCTGACCTGCTTCTGGACACAGCTCGGATTTTGTGTTCCAGGAGCTCTGTGGCCCTTCACCCACCTTCTGCCTGTGTGGCTCCCTGAGTTGTTCCCCCCTGCCAGCTCCACGGGGGACTGGCCCCTTGCTGCCCCTCAGAGCCCTGGGCCCTGGCAGGAACTCCACCAGGAGGCAGAGCAGGGCAGGGAAGAGGGACTTGGGACCATGGAGGGGACACTGCCTGGCAATAAAACCTAGAGGCCACCTTGTCACTCCACCCCCAGTAGGTAAGTCCCTGACAAGGCGCAGGAGCAGGTAAGGAGCCCTCGACTGAGCAAGGAGTAAGACACAGGCGCATCCACATCCTGAGAGCCCTCCGCCCTGGCACCTGGAGCCACGCTGTCCACCAATGAAGCAACATCATAACACCGCAGTCACAACCACATCCAGGCCGTCTGATGCCCTGGCACACCTGAGATTCCAACAGAACCGACACCGGTCCCACGCACCAGCGGGGACACCGAGCCACGGAGAAGCCAGGCGCTCACACCCAAGAGCACAAGGCAGCTGGCGGGAGCCGGGTTCTGCTCAGCAGTGACGCCAGCCACGCAGTGAGTGTGGCCAGCACTGAGCGCCACGCTCTCTGCTCCCGTGGGTTGCCAGGAGAACGTGGCCGGCCAAACTCAGACAGGGAAAGCGAGGCTCCTTCCGCCCTGGAGCTACGAACCCAGGGAGGCAGGGAGGCGGGAGGCTGGGCCTGCGGGACTCCCCTCAGGACCTGGCTGGTCTTGAGCTCCAGGGGATGGAGCCAGCGGCCCAGAGGACTCTGGCAGCGGAACAAGGCCAGGGCCACAGTGAGGAAGGAGGAGATGGAGGGATAGGCGAGGGGCATGCGCAAGGACCTCGGGTAGGGCATGTCTGCCACTCCCTCCCTGAAATGGAGCCACCCTGTCCGGAGGCGCCCCTCTACTGGCCCGAGGGACCTGAGGCTGCTTCATCTTGCATGATGTGGTAGACGAGACAGGTGGGCTCCGGGTTTAGGCCCCAAGAGGATGGGAAGGCTCTGCCTCCTTCCTGTGGGGCCAGAGGCTACATGGGAGAGGCCACACAGGGGAGAAGACATGGGCACCCGTCCTTTTCTCTTTGTGCTCCCCACCACAGGCGTCTCTTCCCTTCTGTTCAAGAAAACTCCTGCTAATGCCTCCAGCCCTTGTGGTAAGCTCCATAAACTCAGGCTCGGTGCTATGACTCCCCGACTAGCAGACAGCGACTTCTCAGGTGTTTAAACTCGTTAATCACGGACACAGTCGATGGAAGGATCCTTAGGTCCCAGTCATGGGAGAGGCTGCACAGAGCAAAGCCATGCTGGGGAGAACAAAGCCTGCCGGTCCAGAGCCCCAGCTTGCCAATGCCCAGACATGGCCCTGCCAGGCTCCTGCGGCCAGAGCCACTCCAGACGAAGGCCCAGGCATCATGAGGCAGGGACAAACCGTCCCATGAACCCTCCCCACACAGCAGGCAAGTGACACAGTGTTGGAAGTCAGTAACCTCTGGGCTCGCCCTTTACACAGCTCCAGAAAACTAGAGAGCCCTGAACAGTTGCCTCGGAGAACTGCGGGCTCACGAACTTAGGATAAAACATGGACCTCTTCACCCAGCATATGAGACATTAGTACAGGCTGCGTATCCCCTAGTCTCAAAGCCTGGGACCAGAAGTGTTTCAGATTCCAGACGTTTTCAGATTTGGGGATATTTACATGTGTATAACAAGGCATCTGGGGGAGGGGACCCAAGTCTACACACAAAATTCATCTGGGCTTCATATCCACCTTACGCACCTCGCCTGAAGGTAATCTTAGACGGCATTTTGGGTGTGCCCGCGTGTGGACCATGACCCGTCACATGGGATTTTCCATTCACGGCGTCATGTGGGGTCTCAAAAAGTTTCAGACTTGGCCGGGCGTGGTGGCACATGCCTGTAACCCCAACGGCTCGGGAGGCAGAGGCAGGAGGATCGCAAGTTCGAGACCACAGGCAGTCTGCGTAATTTAGTGAGACCCTGTCTCAAAAAGTTAAAAAAAAAAAAAAAAAAAGGGCTGGGGCCGCAGCTCAGTGGTCCAGCACTTGCAGAGCATGCAAGCATGAGGCCCTGGGTTCAACTCCCAGTACCGCCAAAAAAAAAAAAAAAAAAAAAGTTTTAGACTTTTGGAGTGGTTCGGATTTCAGATTTCTGGATTAGGGATGATCAACCTGAACACTGCCAGAGACGGAACGTGTCCCCTACAGCTTACACGCTGCAGCCATAAGCCCAAGAGTGGGAATATTTGAGAGGGTTTGAGAGTGGGGCTCTCACGTGGGTTAGGGGATCCGTGTCCTCACAAGAAGAGACCTCAGAAAGCCCATCCCCTCACGGGCAGCCACAGAGAGAAGCAGGTCATCCATCAATCAAGAAGAGGCTCCATCCTGGGACCTGGCCACGCAGGCACCCTGCTCTCGGATGTCCAGCTTCCAGAGCTGTGACAAAATGAATTTCTGTCATTTAAGCCCCCAGTGGGGGGTATTCTTTTCACGACAGGCCTCCCTGACAGACATATACTACTAATTAAAAGAAGTTAGCATGCTAACCCTCACGGCAAACAACCTAAGTTAACACATTCGCTGTATGCAACATTTATAAGCTATTTTTATTTGTTATGTTCCTCTACTTAGGTTTTTTTTTTTTTTTTTTTTGCGGTACTGGGAGTTGAACCCAGGGCCTCGTGCTTGCATGCTCTGCAAGTGCTGGACCACTGAGCTGCACCCTCAGCCCATTTTTCTCACCAAATTACACAGACTGCCTCTGGTCTCAAACTTGCGATCCTCCTGCCTATGCCTCCCAAGCCACTGGGATTACAGGTGTGTACCACTGCACCCGGCAATATACTTATTCTTTTGTTGGGCTGGACTTAGCTCCGTTGGCAGAGTGCTGCACTGCACTCTCTGAGGCCCTGGGTTCTATCCCCAGCACTGCAAAAACAGGAGAAGGATGTGGCAGCCTACTTCCAAAATAATCAGCCACTGAAAACCCTATGAGGGTCACTATGCGTCGGACACGACTCCACGGCACCTAACAATAATTTATTCTTTTGCCAAAAATGAAACTAAAAATTTGGTTACCTTGAGGGTTTTTTTGTTTTTGTTTTTGTTTTTTTTGCAGTACTGGGGGTTGAACCCGGGGCCTCGCACCTGCATGCTCTGCAAGTGCTGGACCACTGAGCTGCGCCCCCAACCCATTTTTTTCACTTTTTGAGACAGGGTCTCACTAAGTTACGCAGAACACCTCTGGTTTCGAACTTGCGATCCTCCCGCCTCTGCCTCCCCAGCCGCTGGGATTACAGGCGTGCGCCACCACGCCCGGCTTGTTATCTTGAGTTTAAGCAATCAGCCTAAACATAAAAACACATGCATATACACACACACGCATGTGCGCACGCACACACACACACACACACCCTCAAGAATGGAGAAAGCACCCAAACACCCATGGGCTGGGACAGGGGATTGCAGAGCTCAGGACAGTCGCAGAATGGAACACAGTACTGTCGCTGAGGTGCGTGCAGGAAGAATAAGGAAGCATTGCAGTGTGGGGGACGAAGCTACGCCCAGCGCAATCCCATCAGTAAGGGGAGGCTTTACTCATGCACAAGTGGATTCCTATTGGTACAGAAAATTCCAGAAGGACACAGTGAGCCCCACCCCAGAGGCAGATTCTGGGAGGAGGCGGAAGGATCTGGGCGGCAGGGAGACAAGCACCTTCTCCT
>VMDO01002049.1:127179-150922 GCA_007922755.1 Pedetes capensis
GCTTGCATGCTTTGCAAATGCTGGACCACAGAGCTACACCTCCAGCCCTTTTTTTTTTTTTTTTTTTTCTTTTTGAGACAGGGTCTCACTAAGTTACACAGACTGCCTCTGGTCTCAAACTTGCGATCCTCCTGCCTCTGCTTCCCAAGCCACTGGGATTACAGGCTTGCGCCACCGTGTCCAGCACTAGTCTGGTTTCTAAAAACAGCACATTTTTGTGACAAGAAAAAGTGATGAAAATCCAAAGTAAGCCCCAATTTTCGGGCATATCCTTCCGCCTTCCAACTGTGCCTTTCTGAGAGAAGCGTCCCTCTGAAGCCCCCAACCTTCCACCCAGAGGCCCCTGCACCACCTGAGGACCCCAGAAAGTCCCCGCAGGCCAACCCCAGATCTCCGCCTGCCCACACCCACTCACCTCTTGCCTCCTCCCAGCCCGAGGCCCCTCGTCCACCCACGTGGTTCCAGCCCAAGTTGCAGGCTCAGTCCAGCAACACTGCCTCCAGGAAGTCTCGGGGGAGGCCACTCCCCACCAACTCCCAGGTCCACCTGCTTCCGACCTGAGCGTCCCCAGCACCAGCCAAGACGTGCCACCTAGGGACGCTCAGCACATGGCTGTCCGAGGCAGGGGGTCCAGGCCCCGCTCCTGAAGCCCTGTCACTGACTCCACGGGACAGGCTCACGAGGCCCGTGGCTTCTCGGTGGGCAGAGACGATCTTGAGGCTGGGCCGGGTGGACACCTGCTTCCACGTCAGGGCCACAGGAGGCCACAGCGGATCCTCAGTCATCTCCCTCCCTGCACATCCCTGTCCACCCCTCTGTGCATGGTGTCCGACCACAAGGGAAACAGTAGCGCCCACCCCAGCACCTCTGCACCCTGGATGTGCAGGCTCCTCCCAGGGGCAGCCCCTGCTGCTGGGTGCCCTTCCTCTTGCTCCGCGCTCCTCTGTGCTGGTCACACACAAACGCGTCCTCGGAGAGCCGGCGGGAGCCACCCAGCCCGGCTGGCCAGCGGCAGCCCACTCCCCGCCCTCCAGCACAGCCAAACTCCCATCAAGAGTGGTGTCCACCGTTGCTCCCATTTCCCTGCCTCCCGTTCTTCCAGCAGCGGCTCCACACCGCCCTCCAGTCCCATCAAGGTCACCAGCAACCACCCGGGCTCAAGGTCAGGGCCACGGCTCTGCTCTCTTCTCACTTAACTGCTGAGCCACGCTCGGCCACTCAGACACATCTGTTCCTGGCTCCCAACACCCCCGGGTCTCCAGCCACTCCAGCGAGATGCTGCAGGCCCCTCCTGCCTCCAATGGTCCCACAGAGCTTCCTGTCCCATCCCTGCCTCCACCTCAGGTGACCACATCAAGCCCAAGGCCCCATACTGCTGTTGTTAGGTGCCGTAGAGTCGTATCCGACTCATAGCGACCCTCACAGGGTTTTTCCATGGCTGACTGTTTCGGGATTGCCTTGGGAGTGGGTTGCCACGTCCTTCTCCCATTTTGCTGTGCTAGGAATCGAACTCGGGACCTCAGAGACTGCAGAGCGGTGCTCTACCAATTGAGCTAAATCCCAGCCCAGGTCCCATACTAGGGATTCCTAAACCACATCTCGAGCTCCCTCTTGGAAGCTGTCATGGGCAAAGCAACCGAGAGTGTCCCCAAAAGAGGACTGAGAGCCCGCTGGCACCATCAGTGGCCAATCCGTAAGCAAACCCCACGGCCACGACGTCCAAAGGCACCTTCCTAACTCTGCCGCATCTCACAGCACTGGTGACAAGAGAGGAAAATGGAGGGGGAAACAAGACAGTGGAATAGCACTCAGCCTTAAAAAAGAAGCCAAGCCTGAAGCCTGCACAACATGTGTGGCCCTGAGGATGCTGGGCTGCGGGAGATAAGCCAGCCGCGGGATGACAAACCCTGTGTGGCCTCTCATGAGGACCCCAGAGTCACAGCTGTGAAGACCGAAAGCAGAATGGGGGGAACCAGGGGTAAGGGAAGGGACTGGCGTTTAACAGGAGCAGAGATTCAGTTTGGGAAGAAAAAAGGGCTGTAGGTGGACAGAGGTGACGGTCATACAACAATGTGCCGGTGCCCCTGCCCCTGAGATGGACTCCCTTAAATGGCTAAGACGGTAAATCTAAGTTGTGCCAATTTGCTACAA
Source organism: Pedetes capensis (assembly GCA_007922755.1). Taxonomy (NCBI): domain Eukaryota; kingdom Metazoa; phylum Chordata; class Mammalia; order Rodentia; family Pedetidae; genus Pedetes; species Pedetes capensis. The sequence goes on from VMDO01002049.1 coordinate 129,331, forward strand.
CTACAATCTTTGTGTGTGTGTGTGTGTGTGTGTGTGTGTGTGTGTGTGTGTGTGTGTGTGGTACTGGGGGTTGAACCCAGGCCCTCGCACCTGCATGCTCTGCAAGTGCTGGACCACTGAGCTGCACCCCCAGCCCATTCTTTTTTTTTACTTTTTGAGACAGGGTCTTGCTAAGTTATGCAGACTGCTTCTGGTCTTGAACTTGAGATCCTCCTTCCTCTGCCTCCCAAGCCGCTGGGATTACAGGCATGAGCCACCGCACCCAGCTCCACAACTAAAATCTTTAAAAAGAAAAAAGCCTGACTGTAACCCATAGGCAGCGCTCAGCTGCATAGGGAATGCACCTGGGTCTGTCAGCCTCAGTTTCCCTCCACCACCATCTTCATACTGCAGTCACAGTGGTCCTGCTAATATGTGGAGCCTATCACCCCATTCTCTGTGGCCAACCGCTGTTCCACACTCTATATACCGTCATATGGTCCCTCAAGATCTGTCCTCACTTCCCCATCACAGTGATGATGATCCTTCCCTGTCAGCTTATGGTCTCTCTTCCTGCCCCAGGGCCTTTGCATATGTCTGTTACCTGGAGTGCTGCCCTCCTGCTCAGCTCCCTCACCTCTAGGTGTCAGCAGACCGCCCCTCACCGAGGGCCTCTCCACCTGGAACACCACACCTGCTCCATCTGCCCCTCACTGAGGGCCTCTCCACGCGGAACACCACCCCTCCACCATCCCCACTTTTAGTCCTGCCCAGGCCGCCTGCGGTCTGCCTTTATTCTTACTGCTTGCACCTGTTTCTCCTCTCATGAGTCTCTGAGGACACAGAACCTGCAGGTCTTGTTCCTGCTGAAGGCCACATCTACAACAGTCCCCCGGCACCCAGAAGCTGCTGGACAAGCCTGTGGGAAGGGAGCAGGGAGAGGGAGGGGACGGGGAGGGGTGGCTTCACGGGGCTCCTCCATGCCCGCACTGACGTTGCACACAAACACCAGCCCGAGACGCCGTTTTCCACATAAGCCATTGTTTTAGGCCGGCTGGTTTGTTTTCCTTTGTAAAAGGCCACTCCAATAACACACGTAGGATGGTGTTTGCTTCCTGGTTGGCCCTGTTATGAAACACCCTCTAACCACACAGGGAACTGTTTGTCCTGGCCCAGCGTGCAAACGCCATCCTGATTTTAAGCTACGAGCCCAGGCCTTCTCAGGACGCACTGAGCCATCCTGGGGCGAGGACGGAGGCTCTGGAAACCAACCCCTCACGGGCAGCCCTGGAGGGCAGAGCACAGAACACCCTGGAACACGGGGCCACCTTTTTTTTCTTTTTTTTCTTTTTTTTTGCGGTACTAGGGGTTGAACTCAGGGCCTCGCGCTTGCATGCTATACAAGTGCTGGACCACAGAGCTGCACCCTCAGCCCATTTTTTTACTTTTTTGAGACAGGATCTCGCTAAGTTACGCAGACTGCCTCTGGTCTTGAACTTGCGATCCTCCTGGTTCCGCCACCCAAGCAACTGGGATTACAGGTGTGCGCCACCTTTTATGGATGTATTTCCTCACTCAGGGACAGAGAAAGGCGTGACCACCAGCAAACCTTAGATACTACCATTGCTGTGCTAGAAAACGCAACACCCAGCTTCCTAGTGGCCCTGGCATTGCGTTCCAGACCATGGACCGTCCGGGATACGCCAACGCATTTGCATTTTGCTGCAATGGTCTGGGTTGGATTTGGAACCAACCTGCAACCTACCCAGGCCTCAGGACACAAACCGTAAGGCCCAGCTGCGTGATCACGGAAGTAACGACAGACAGAATACCATACGGTGCCCACGGCACAGTAATGCGCTTCCTGGTAACAGGGACTGATCCGGGCCGCGTGATAGCAGGAGGGAAAAACTCTTTCATCCAAAACACAAAATCCCATTTGCACACGAGTCCAGAAGGCTCTCAGCTCAGGTCCTCCCCTCAGTACTGACGCAGTTCTGCGCGCACCACTGATTTTGTGTTGAATAAACTGCTTACTTCGGAGCAGTTCTAGATTTACATGAAAATTATGAAGAGAGCAGATGCCCAGTGTCTCTGTAACGAGACCATTTCATTGTATGGGACAGTTACAATCATCACTGAGACAATGTTGTTGTTATTGTTGTTAGGTGCCATCGAGTCTGTATACAACTCACAGCGACCCTACGTACAACAGGTGAAACACCATTGTCAGTGCTTCTCTGCTATTCAAAGGGTTTTCAATGGCTGATTTATTTTCTTTTGGGGAGTGGGTTGCCGGGTCCTTCTCCCAAGCCCGCAGCACCTGGTGTTCCCAGGCAGTCTCCCATCCAAGTATTAACCAGGCCCGACCCTGCTTAGCTTCCAAGATCTGACGGGACCGGCTGCCACAGGGCTAGGGCTGCAGGCTGCTGAGACAAAGCCGCTGCCTTATTAGCTAACACCCACACTGTTGTTGCTGATGTTAGGCGCCTTCGAGGTGTATTCAACTCCTAAGGACCCTCATAGGGTTTTCACGGCTGATTGTTTCGGGATTGCCTTGGGGGTGGATTGCCATGTCTTTCTCTCATTTTTTCAGTGCTGGGAATCGAACCCAGGACCTCCGAGACTGCAGAGAGGTGCTCTAGCAACTGAGCTAAATCCCAGCCCAACACTCACACTGCATCAGGTTAATTTCCACCCACCGTCCTCCAGGCCCAGGTCCCCACAGGACCCAGGTGACACTCAGGAGCCACATCTCCTCAGCTCCTCCGGGACTGTGAGGTCCTGGCAGTCTAGAGAACAGAGCCCAGGTCCCGCAGAGCGCCAAGGCTGGAAGGCACGGAGGGGATTCTTCTCTTTCCCACAGCGGCTCCCCCTCCCGATCTCTTTTCTGCACAAGCATCGCCTGGGGCCGCCGCAAAAAGGCCTCTCCCCCCTCACTGTGGAAAGCAGGGCTCTCACGTGGCTGCCCACCGCCTGCACCCGGGTGCTCCTCCCCAGCTGTGGAGCACAGCAGGAACCCCGAGTCCCAGCGCTGCAGCACCCCAAAACAGTTCAGTGCAACGTCCTCTGCCTGCCTTGGGAGGGCTGGGTCATGGCGCTGTCCCAGACCACGGGAAGGAGACGAACAGATGGCTGAGCTCGGGGCCGTGGGATCCCCGTCTGCAGGTGCTTTCAATGCCTGGAAGAACTTTCCAGATCTCCACGGGTGGGGGACATCTGAGCCTCTGACGTAGTGAAGGACGTGGTGGATGATAGGCGGCCACGATGGTGTTCCCGGTGGCAGGCCCACTCCAAGGCCACTGAGGAGAGAGGCCACACCATGGCCTCCAAGACGCTGATGGCCTCCTCCCCGGAGGAAGAGGGACGGGGACAGAGCTACCGCTGAGATGCAGTGGCAGGTGACCCTACTGTGCGTGAGGGCAGAGCAGCCAGCACTGGAGACCCGGAGGGATGGCCCTTGCCCCCAGCGTGGACAGGAAATGCCTCTTAGGCACAAAACACAGAGAAGGTGGTGGCTACGCCAGCCGGGGGAAGGAAGGAGTCTGTGTCCCAAGGCTGCCAGGACAGAGTCACAACCGAGGAGCTCACTACGGCGCACAGCTGTCCTCTGGGTTCTGAGGCCGGAATCCAGGCGTGGACAGGGCTGGTTCCCAGGGAGGCCTCGTGGGAGAACCTGACCCGGGCCTTCCCCAGCGTGTGTGTCAACCGTGGGTCTCAGCGTCCTATGCTCACAGATGTCCCCTCCCCTCTCTGTTCTGCTGTCCCCTGGCCTCATCCCTGGGTCCAACTTCTCTTCTTAGAAGGGCGCCAGCCTCCAAACAAGGGTCACCTAACGCAGCATAGCACCGCATCTGCAAAAGACCCCATTTCCAAGTAACACCCCCTCCAAGGTTCCAGGGGGACAGAGTAAGGGCACTACTCAGCCCGTGACAGATGGCAGCGGGGGGCCACAGGGAGGCCAGGCCACACAGGCAAGGGAGGTGGGGGCCCGTGATCGCTGCCAGTCATCACTGGCCCCTACAGATGATGCCAAGGCACAAAGAGGCCAAGTTTGCCCAGCAAGGCCACCTGGGTCATTCATGACAGAGTCCAGACTCAACCGGCTCCAGCCCCCGCCCATGCTGACTGGGGCGATGGAGGAGCTGGCCCAGTGGACCACAGTCCTGCCCACAGGGGACCCAGAGGAGGAAAGGCCACTTCTGACCCCAGGGCCTTGGGACAACCCATCTGACCCCAGGGCCTTAGGACAATCCAGTGAGACAGAGCTGGAGAGGGAGCCTGTGACAGAGGCGCCAGGGCTGCTTGCCCACGGGCACCTGTGTCCATCCCCCAGGCACCTGGTCTGGGGGCCTCTCCCGGTCTCCTCTGCACAGAGCCATCCCCTGCGGCTGGCTGCGGTCACACCCACGGGTGCCGGGGCCTCACGAGGGAGGGCTCCTGGGGGCTCACCAAGGCAGCTCTCTGCCTCTCTGCCACCGCGGGCCTTGTTCTGTGCGGCCAGATGGAGGCCAGACGGCAGGTGTGACATTTGACTCCAGCCGCCAGGGCGCCTGGCTTCTCTCTTTCCTGGACGGCGACGGCCAAGTCTCGAACTGCAGGTGTGGAATCCGGGTCTATGTGCAGGGGTGCGGGGTGGGAGCTTTCGGGCAGGGCCGCCAGGCAGACCTGGCGCATAGTCACAGCCAGCGTGGCGTCTACACACCGGGGTCAGGTGGGAGCCCCAGGCCTGCGCACGCGGGGCCTGGAATGAGTCGCCTCCCCCGGGGGCCGACCCGCCAGGTATGATGGGAGCAGCAGATGCAGCTCTTCCTGGTCCGGGGGTGTGGACAGCAGAGCTAACCACCCTCGCCTGTGCCCTGTCGTCACCGGCTGCAGTGAGCAAGGGTCCCTCTGGACCCCGGGGAAGCCCGCAGCGTGGGCTTCTCCTGGTTTGGATCCCACGGCCACCCCTGTAATTCCCACCCCTGCTGCTGCCCAGAGCTGCGGGACGTGGGGTCTGCGTGCTCCCTCTCCTGCTGGCCCCACAGGACCCTGGCACCAGGGCCCCAGGCACCCAGCACCCTCACCCCACCTGGGACCAGCCCCCAACCCCTGCCTTGCCCATGCCCACTGGAGCTCATTCCCTGCCTCCTGTTTTGGGGGAAGGCCAGACCCCATAGACCAGTCTGTATCCCAGGCCCAGACCCCTGGCCACAAGGTGCAAGCCCCATGCTAAGGTCACCGTCCCTCAGCCCGCTCCTTTTCTTACCTAAACCCATTCCAGCCAGGCCTCCCTTCTGGGTCTGGGGGGCCACCTGAACTCCCCCCCACAGTGCACAGCCCCAGGCCTGCATCCCTGTGCACCTAGGCTACCAACCCAGTGCCTGCTGGTCAGCCGCTCCGAGACACCTGCCCGCCTGGCCTCACGGAAGCCACCGGCAGTTACGGCCTGTCCTCTCAGCTAAATGCAAAGACAACATTGAAAGCCGGGCATGGTGGCGCACACCTGTAATCCCAGCAGCTCGGGAGGCGGAGGCAGGAGGATTGCAAGTTCGAGACCAGAGGCAGTCTGCATAACTTAGTGAGACCCTGTCTCAAAAAGTCAGTCTCCCATCCAAGTACTAACCAGGCCCGACCCTGCTTAGCTTCCGAGATCTGACAGGATCGGAAGCCACAAAGTCTCAAAGTCTCAAAAAGTCAAAAGTCTCAAAAAGTCTCAAAAAGTCAAAAACTGGGCTGAGGGTGCAGCTCAGTGGTCCAGCACTTGCAGAGCATGCAGGCACGAGGCCCTGGGTTCAACCCCCAGTACTGAAAAAAAAAAAAAAAAGACAACATTGGGGGCCACATGGATAGCCACCGCCCCCGTGGTCACCACAGCTGGTTTTAAGGTGACGGACCCCACCTGCCGGTGTCTCGCCACAGAGACACCAAGGCAACTCCGGAAGCGCCCAGGGGTCTATGCCTCTGTGCCCTCGGCAGAAAGGCAGGGCAGGGACTGGCCCGTGGGCTGCCCGCTCCTGAGGACCCAGGGGACAGCGCACAGCTCACGGCCCCTCCCCCTCACCTCCCAGGGCTGGGTGCCACAGTCCCCCAAGCATCGGGTCTGGAATTCCTTGAGAGGCAGAACAAGCTCTCTTCCTCCTCTCTTCTCACAAGCTCCCTCTCCCCTTCTCCCTGCTCCTCTCTCTACAGCAACCATGTGCCTGTCCCTCCCTTCTCTCGGGGCCACCATCCTGTCCAAGAAATCTTTCCTCCTGAAAGCCTGCTCAGCGCTCCTGTATTCTGGCTTCTTTACCTGCCCTTGGGGAGCAGAAATATCCTTATGCCCAGTCTCCCAGGGGCACAGGGTTTTCCAAGTTCCTTTACAGATTTACCTAAGTTTTTTTTAGGTGCCTCAGTTTTCCCTGTAATTCCTGAAAGGTGCGCTATCTTTAATAAACCTACTCTATACTCTCTATTGGGAGAAGGGCTTGGCAATCCACTCCCAAGGAAATTCCGAAGCACTCAGCCATTGAAAACCCTATAAGGGTCGCTATGAGTCAGATACCAACTCGACGGCACCTAATAACAACAACAACATACTCTCTATTGCTGGGATTTAGCTCAGTTGGTAGAGTGCTACTTTACAGTCTCTGAGGTCCCATGTTCAATTCTCAGCACCGCAAAATGGGAGACGAACATGGCAATCCACTCCCAAGGCAATCCTGAAACAATCAATCAGCCATTGAAAACCCTATGAGGGTCACTATGAGTCGGACACGACTCGACAGCACCTAACAACAACATACTCTCTATTATGCCTACAGCTGTAGCCCCGTGGCTTCCGATCCTGTCAGATCTCGGAAGCTAAGCAGGGTCGGGCCTGGTTAGTACTTGGATGGGAGACTGTCTGGGAACAGCAGGTGCTGCAGGTTTGGGAGAAGGACCCAGCAACCCACTCCCAAAAATCAATCCGCCATTGAAAACCCTATGAACAGCAGAGAAGCCCTGACAATAGTGTTTCACCTGTTGTACATAGAGTCGCTATGAGTTGGACACCGACTCAACGGCACCTAGCAACAACCTAACAACATACTCTCTATTACATTAAAAAAAGAAAAGCCAAAACTGCTACCTGCTAGCCCATGGCCCCCAGTCACCTCTTTCCATGTCCCCTGCCTTTCTACCCTGAGGGTCCCCTGCTTCAGCCACAGGGAAAAGCTGAGTGCTTGGCACACCACGGCCTCCCAGCATGCATCTCGCACCCTCACAGCTGGAGCAGCGGCCTCTGTACCATGAACATATGGACAGCAAAACGCTGGCCATTTACTGCCTTCCTTGCTACGCAATCGCTGCACGCCAGGAAGCCTGAGTGGCAGGAAAGACCTGGGAAGGTTAAAGTGACGTGTACAGACCTTGTCACGATCTGTCGTGGCAGAGAGAGCTCAGTCCCCGGAGCTGACCGCCAGTCACCTATCCTGACCTCACGTGCTCCTGATATAACCAGGTGCTAGCCTCGCCTGCCCACCCACAAAGGGGGCAGGTGAAAAGGCTCCTGCCCTCCGTGGGGCGCTGCCAGAAGACAGACACAGAATGTAACACCAGTCCAGGCGCGGGGCACACAGAACACGCTCCCCACGGCCCCACCGCCATTAACAACCGAATGTCAAGCACAGTCACTGGTGGCCAGCCCCTGAGACGCCTACCTGTGCCTTGCATAGTTGTGAAGAGCTCGGTGGGGAAGGACAAACCCAGCCCCGAGCCCACGCTGCACGGACGTGAGTCATTTAACCCACTAAGGTACGGCCCGTGATCCACGAGGAACCCTGCACCCGTCCTCCCACCTCACACGAGAATCACACAGACAGGCTCCCTAACGAGGGCACATACACAGCAAATGAGGAGCACCGCCACGCCCTCTCTACATCTAGAGCTTCAGACAGACTGCCGTTCAAATGAAATACACCACGGACCCCGCCGCGTCACTCCCTCTCCAAGACATTTACTTACCTAGCTTCCTTCTTCCCCTCCTAAATTGTAAAGTTCTAGAAACGACCAGGAATTATTCTCTCACAGGATGCGGCGGCGAAGGGGGAAATCACGGAGAACCTACACCCCAGAGGAGTCAAGGCAGACATGACATGTTCTAGAAAAGACGCGGTTGTGGGTGGCACAAGAAACGAGGAATCTTAAAAGGAAGGAAGTCCTGACCTCCACTGTCACAAGGATGGACCCTGGGGGCTGATGCTCAGTGAAATGAGCCCAGCACAGAAGGACAAATCCGGTGACAGTGCCCTTACGTGAGGTCCCTGGAGGAGCCAGACTCACAGAGGCAGAAGGTAGGGTGGGTGTTGCCAGGGGCTGGAGGGCAAGTGTCTCATGGAGACAGAGTTTCCACTTGACAAGATGGAGGTGAAAGCGCTCTGGAGACGGGTGGTGGGGGGGGGTTACAGAAATCGTGAGTGAATTTTTTCTTTGTCAGTACGGGGGAGGGGGGGTGTTGAACCCAGGGCCTTGCCCACATCGGGTAAGTGTTCCACTACTGAGCTGCACCCCAGCCCCCGTTTTTATTTTGAGACAGGGTCTGGCTAAGTCTCATAGGCTGCCTTTGACTTTGCACTTGTGATCCTCCTGCCTCCACCTCCCAGGCAGCTGGAATTACAGGAGTGCACCACGCACCCAAAACTTAAGGCCATGGAATGGGCCACGTAAAAATTGTTAAAGTGGAAGATTTTATGTCATGTAAAGTTTGTTGTTGTTGCTGGGTGCCATCGAGTCGGCATCTGACTGAGTCGGTATCATCGCAACCCTATGTACAACAGGCGAAACACTATTGTCAGTGCTTCTCTGCCATTCATATGGTTTTCAATGCACGATCGTGTTTTGGGAGTGGGTGGTCGGGTCCGTCTCCCAAGCCTACAGCACCTGGTGTTCCCAGGTGGTCTCCCATCCAAGTACTAGCCACGCACGACGCTACTTAGCTTCCGCAATCTGACAGGACTAGACACCACAGTGGTACAGCTGCAGGCTATGTAAAGCCTGTTGTTGCTGTTGTTAGGTGCCATTGAGTCGGTATCCGACTCATAGCGACCCTCATAGGGTTTTCAATGGCTGAGTGCTTCAGGATTGCCTTGGGAGTGGATTGCCAGGCCCTTCTCCCATTTTTGCGGTGCTGGGAATTGAACTCGGGACCTCAGAGACTGCAGCGCAGCGCTCTACCCACTGAGCTAAATCCCAGCCCATGTAAAGCTTAGCACAAATAAAAATAAGTAAATGGACAAAAAAAAAAATGAAGTGAGGACAAACAAAACAAAAATACCTAAAGCCTCCTGCTCACTCTCACTCCCACTTGATATCTACAGTAAAATCGTATGATCATCGGTGACCTTGAATCGGAACTGCTCTCTTCTGGGTGCACTATTTAAAAAGCTCCTATCCCAATGCAGAAGTTAGCATCTAATTCAGAATTTCGCATCGTCAATTACACTACAAGAAACACAGCCTGTCATGTCTATGCATGGTGCAACCTCTCCTAGAAGCCTGAGATCATAACAGGGTCCCCAACCCCACAGTGGCCAGACTGACCCCTGTTATAGGAGTTGTGGGCTGAGACAGAGAGCAAGTGCATTTTTGTTGAGAAAAGAACTTTCATTTAACAGTTAAGGGTTAGTTCTTAAAAATTAAACTTAGAATTAACATATGACCTAGAATTCTATCTACTCCTACCTGTGATTTAAAATTATCAAAAATATATAGAAATGAAAACTTGTACATGAATGCTCACAGGAGCATTATTTATAATGGCCAAAAAGCAGAAACCCAAATGTCCATCAACAATCAAACAGAAAAACAAATTGTGGTCCATCCATACAATGGAATATTAGTCATAAAAAGGAACAATGTACTGATACATGCTACAGCTGTGAAAGAAACTCAACTCATTCTAAGTGAAGCCAGGTACAGAAGGCCGCACACTGCATGATCCCATTGATATGAAATGCCCAGAATGAGCAAATCCACTGAGGCAGAAACAATGGCTGGTTGCCAAGAGCAAAGGAAAGAGAAGATTGGAAATCACGAAAGCCTTTTGGTTGGAAATGACTAAAGTTTTCTGATGCGGGATTCTAGATGATGAAAGCATTCTGGAATTGGACAGAGGTGGTGATTGCACAACACTGTCCATACGCCAGATGCCACTGTACCGTTCACCCTAAATGGTTAATGTTATCTTATGTGAATCTCATCTTCATTTTTAGAAAGGAAAAAAAAAAGACTCAGGATCTTGGCTCTTAATAAAAATTTGTTTTGTTTTTTGCATGAGATTACCCAAAAGGAGAAAAGGATTTTAAAAGGCATTCGAAGAACGATTTCCTTAAAATCCAGCTGGTGAACGAAGTCAGAGGAGATAAAGAGATCGTTGTCAGAGGCCAAACCGCCTTCGACTTTGAGAGCTGGAAGCCACCTGCTACCACACTCACAACTCACTCACTGTAAAAAATGCTGAGCTACTGCTTGGGTAGAGCCAAGCCACCAAAGTCTGTTTATACAGTAAACTAATTATTACGGAGGAAACTCGAAACTCAGGTAGATTCAGCGCCCCACAGTAAAGATACTCCAGTGTGTGGGGTTTCCTCGGGAATGATACTGAAAGTTGGTAGGGGACCTCTCGCTGCTTTTTTGTTTTATTTCAAGTGCTTGAGAACAACATATAGGAATTCCTTGGCTGCATGGAAATCCGAGGTCTGAACGCACTCGCCTTGCTTGGGGATGTCAGGCGACCAATGAGCTGGAAGTAGGCTGTCTTAGGACCAGAGAAGAAAGGGGGCAACACCAGGGCACTGTTGACATTTGGAGGGAGGGGGCTCCCCAGGACAGTGAGCAGCGCACCCAGCCTCCACCCACTGGATGCTCCCCACATCCTGCCCCACACAGGTTGTGCCAACCAAAACCGTCTCCCTTGTCCAACCTCAGCTGGGCAGGAGCGCACCCGGCTGACCGCCCTGTCCTCAGAAATAACTCGGACATTCTGGCCTCTTCCAGGGGAGATTCTAAGCGAGCACCAGGAGCAAGGGAAGCAACCCGGTTTGGGCTCCCGGCTCAGTGCTCCAGCTTCAGCCAGCCTGGCCCGGGTGCCCCAAGCCTCCTGGCAGTGCTGTCTGGGGCCCCTCTGCCAGCTGGGCCACAAGGGTAACACGGGCTAAACCACCAGGGAGCCATCCAATCTCACTCTTCCCTGCCACAGCCAGAAAACCACGGCTCTGCCCCTCCTAGGAAAATGGGTGACGTTGCCCCAGGCAAGGATTAAACAACAATGCGGACTCAAGAGGAGAGCGAGCCTGGTTCTGAGCCAAATGACGCCATCCGCCATCCTGCGTGAAGCACCTGCCAGCCCCGGACCCGTACCCAGTCCAGAGGGTGATGAACAACAAGGACAAAGGGTTTTTTATTTTGTTTGTTTGTTTGTTGTTGTTTTTGCGGTACTGGAGGTTGAATCCAGGGCCTCTCGCCTGCACGCTCTGCAAGTGCTGGGCCACTGAGCTGCACCCCCAGCCCATTTTTTTACTTTTCTGAGACAGGGTCTCGCTAAATTATGCAGACTGCCTCTGTTCTCCAACTTGCGATCCTCCTGCCTCCACCTCCCCAGCCACTGGGATTACAGGCGTGCACCACTGCGCCCAGCTAGGACGAAGGTTTTAAAGGAACACACCGGCCTAACCCTATGCTGCCAGCCGCTGAGCCCAGCCCTGTCGGTGCTCTGTGAGGCTCCGTTACTGCTCCCGGAGGCAGCTCCTCTGATCCAGGCACTCGGCAGAGACAGCAGCCAGTCGGACCCCTTGGGCTGCTGCACCGGCTGGGCTCCCCATCCAGCCACCCAGACACGACTCCAACCCTTCCCCTGAAACCCGTCCGACCGAGTGGTTGCGCGATTCAGAATTCCTGGAGCCCGGAACAGCTGTGGCTGACATACGCCACCTGACACAAAGGCAGAACCCACGGTCCAACGCTGACCTTCCTGCAGCACTACGGGTGAATTTCTTGGCGAGGAAGACAAAAACCTCCAAGGGTCTCATTTGATTTGGGTCCCATTTTGCTGCCAAATGAGTTTTTGCAAAACCCGCTCTGGCTTTCCGAGCTTTTGGATTTGGGAAAAGCAGCCTCCGGCTGTGGCTCAGCGTATCCTTGGGAGCCAACTTCGCAAGCGGCAGAGTCCCAATGAGAAGGGAAGGAGAACAGACTGAGGTCCCCCAGCAGCAAGAGAGAAATAGATCAGGGAGGCGCACAGAGGCCAGGGGTCCGGAAGGCTCTTCAGCGTGCGTAGGGCGTGGACGCCCATGCCTGCTGCTGCCCCTGAGCCTTACTTGTGTGCACGTTACACTGCCTGGTATATTTGAACTCTTTCAAAACAACAATAAAAATTCCTTAAGTGAGACAGAGTGGAATAGAGGGTGATGGGTGGGAGGAAAGAGGCAGGGTCAGGGTTTCCAGCCACGATGGGGGACACCGTGCTGGAGACGGGAAACTGGGGAGGGAGGTGGAGCCAAACCCTTGCCTGGGGAGGACAAGAGGTGTTTATAGGGGCTTAAAGAATGGCCACCTGCAGCTGTAGCATTGTGGCATCCGATCCTGTCAGATCTCAGAAGCTAACCACGGTCAGGCCTGGTTAGTATTTGGATGGGAGACCACCTGGGAACACCAGGTGCTGTAGGCTTGGGAGAAGGACCCAGCAGCCCACTCCCAAAAATCAATCAGCCATTGAAAACTCTATGAATAGCAGAGAAGCACTGACAATAGTGTGTTTTTGGGCTGGGATTTAGCTCAGTTCGTAGGGCGCTGTGCTGCAGTCTCTGAGGTCTCCAGCTCAATTGCCAGCACCGCAAAAATGGGAGAAGGACCTGGCAATCCACTCCCAAGGCAATCCTGAAACAGTCAGCCATTGAAAACCCTATGAGGGTCGCTATGAGTTGGATACAGACTCAATGGCACCTAACAACAAAAACAAAAGAAGGGCCACAAAGGCTTTGACAACCTCCCAACAGGCAAGACCTTCCTCTGGATGGGCCTGAGGGAGGACGGCCAAGGCGGGGCCTAGAGAGGTCCCTGGAGTCCGCTGGCCCTCCCACTACTGCCTCCCAGGGTGCCCCATCTTAGAACCCAGCTGGGCTGCAAGAAGCTCAGAGAGGCCACGTGGGAGCGCCCGGCAGGCCCAGCCTCAGTCACCCCAGCCCAGGCTCTGGACACGTGAAGCCAGGAGGCTTCTAGACACAGGGGCAGCCACTTTCTAGATGGGCTGAACAGGAAAAAGCTGTCGAGGACCCACAGGCCGTGATTAAGGTTAAGGTAACACAGCCCGAACAGCAAAGCTGGCCAACAAGCAAAAGGAACCTGCATGGCGATGCTCCAAGCAACATGACTTAGAAGGACAGGCCCCAGGCCCGATGTGACCCAACTCCTGCCAGCTGGGCTGCAAGGGTAACACGGGCTAAGCCAACAGGGAACCATCCAACCTCACTCTTCCCTGTCACAGCCAGAAAACCACCACTCTGCCCCTCCTAGGAAAATGTGTGATGTTCCCCCAGGCAAGGATTAAACAACAATGGGGACTCAAGAGGACAGAGAGCCTGGTTCTGAGCCAATGATGCAGGAGCTCACCAGCTCCTGCTCTGGCCATCGAAGTCACCCATCATGTGCGCCAGTCCCAGCCGAGGTCCCAGACACCACTTGGCAGAAACGGGCTGCCTCCACAGGGCCCAACTGCAGGGCCCAGGCAGAAGGCCCGGCCAGCGTTTCCCACCTGTCAGCGATGGCTGTCACGCTCCAGAACTGACAGCAAGCAAACTCAGAGCCTTGGGGCAGAGGCGCCCTTAGGCCCCAAGGCCTGACTGGGCAGATGGAGTTCCCTGCCCTGTAACACTGCAGTGAGGGGAACGGAGCAGACGGTGCTACCACAGTGTTGGGGGCGGTGGGGCTCAGAGGGGCTGAGATGGTGCCCAGGACACTCAGCCACTGAGGGTGCAGGCCGTGGTCCGCCCACCACAGTGCACCGAGGCCCGGCAGCCTCCGAGTGGCCCCCTGGCTGTTCTACACCCACTCCGCAGAGAGAGAATAATTATTAACCGCCCAGGCTCAATGGCGACAGGAACCTCTGAGGCTTCCCAGTCCCAGTAACATGCAGTGACTTAAGAGCAAAGGTGTGACAATCAATGGCAAAGGGCACCCGGGGCATCAGATACCACGGCCCTGTCTCCGGGTGAGCAGGACGGTCAGTCACACCCCCACTGACCCCTGGCTCCCAGACACATCTCCAGGGAGGAGAGCCAGGGCCTTTGGCCCAGAGGCCAGGGACCGAGAGTTCCCGGGGAGCCAGCAGCAAAGGTGGGGATAGGGCTGAGGCCAGGGCGGGGACCAGGAGACCCGGTGTCCACACAGCCCACCAGCCTCGGGTGCTTGGCCCCCAGCAAGGCCTGCGGAGAACGGGGTCATTCCCTCCGGCCCTGCCCAGCACAAAGTCCAGTGCAAACTGCATGGAACAGTGGCGACTGGGGCTGTGCCCTCAGTACAGCATTGGCCCGGGACACGGAGGGGCCACCTCTCCTGGGCCCCACTCAGGGACCCTCAAGTCGCCTCACTGAGACTTCTGAAATGCAAACACCACTGCGAGGCTGCACGAAGCCACCGATCCCCCAGTGGGCCAACACCTCAGTCTGCGGAGTCAGGCAGCCCAGGACTCCCATCCCAGAAGGCCCTTGGCCCACGCACCGCAGCACTCCTGTGTCCCCATGGCCCTTAGATACCAGACTGGACTTTCATAGTGACTCTACCACATGCTGGGGGGCCCAGCTGCCACCTGGGGGGCCAGACACCCTCTGCAGCCCTCTCTTCCTGGTCAGCAGGACACAACAGCCACCAGGGGCACAGGCAACACCCCTGCTAGTCCAAGGACCCCCACCTGCAGTGTAGTGGAGAGTCAGAGCGTGATTTTCTTCCGGGAAATAAATCAAATATTGGCCCAGACGTCTATTAATTTGCAACCTGGCCCAGAACTGCTGAGCGCAGAAAAGCCGGGCTCCTTTTTATTCTCGTTAAATATTTGCTAAGAAAATTCCAGCCCTAAATTCCAAGAGACCGATTCGGCCAGGCATCAGGGGAGTAAGACACAAGTAGTTTTAGACGGTTAACTGGAGACCCGGGTGGAAGAAAGGAGAGGAAACAGATCCAGGCCCCCAGCGAGCACCGATCTCTCCCTCAAGTAGGGAGAACGTGAATTTCCGCGTCCCTCCTTTTGTCTTTGGTCGGCTTACACGGCTTTCCTCGGCTGAGTGTTTTAAAGCGCTTCTTTCAGGCCACCTTCCCCCACCTCCAGACGGTGGAATTAGTTTCCAGCATTCAAAGGCAGGAACAAAAGCGCTCTTCCTGGCCCAGCTCCTGCCGCCAGCCAAGCTCCCTGTCACACTGGCTCCTGGCTCCGCTTCCCCGGCTTTGTTAGCGTTGCTCCTTCCCTGAAACTAATGAGCTGGGTCTATTCTGAGGTCAGTGAGCAGGAAGGTGCAAGCGAATAGCCGGACCCCTCACGCGGGGCGGGCTGCCCGCCGGCCGGCAGCTTCACCAGGCTCGTTATCGAGGGGCCTGGGGAGAAAGGGGAGTCACAGGGAAAGCAGGGAACGCATCAGGTGGCCGGCAAGTCCCTGCCACTGCATAGCCCCTGGGTGGTCACCTCCCGACTGCCCAAGAACACAGGTGTGTCGCACAGACAGGGGGCCGGTGTCAGGGGCATCTCCCTGGGGCCCTGCAGATGCAGCCCCTCCGAGTCCCAGCGATGGGCTGGGTGGGGACTGCGGGGCCTACCTTCCACAGGGACCACAGGAGCTGCCCGCTGCTTCTGGGGGCTGGCTCTGGTCAGTGCTTTGTTTGCTTTGCTCTGCTGTGACCACGACACCTATGGGCCACTCCAATCCACTCCTAGTGGGCTCCAGCAGCCCCGTGCACGGGAGGGCAGTCCACAGAGAACGCCTCACACGCGGGAGGCCAGTAGCCCCCACCCTATCCCTACGCTTCTGGTCCAGGAGGCCAGACAGGTCTTCCCTCTGTCCCTGACTCCGCACTATTCAGCTCCACTGAGCACCTACTGTTTACTGAGCACCTGCTGGATGTGTGGCCAGGGCCTCCTCCACTGAAGGCCACCATACCCACTGCCACACCACACCCCCACACACACACACACACCAACAGCTCCATGCTCACACACACTCACACTCACATACCACCTCCTCACACCCACGCTCACACGCTCACACACCCCACACCTCCTCACACCCACTCACACACCCATGTTCACACACCCACGCTCACACACACACCTCACACCCACATTCACACACACCCACACCTCACTCACACACACCCACACCTCCTCACTCACACCCACGTTCACACACACACACACCTCCTCACTCACACTCACCCACACCTCCTCACACCCACGCTCACACACTCACACCTCCACGCCCACTGAGGACCAAAGGAGACCGTCAGCCCCCAACTCTTCTCAAGGCACCCTGAGCCTGGGTCTGAACAAAGAGGATTAATCTAATATCAAATATCCTGTTATTAAGTGATTAAGGAGTGACTTAACAGTAACAAATTGGATTTCCCTCTCCCAGCACCCCAGGGGTCCTAAACAGGATGTGTCGTCCCCTCCGCTCGGTAATTGCCGCAGCTGGCTACGCTGCGCGCTGTGCGTACAGTTCAGTCGTGGTTAACGTTATTTGGTGTAAAGTCTTTGTAGAGATTCTAATCTGCAAGCTCAACTCAGAGGAGCTCTAATTAAAGATGCCGTCACTCATTAGTTCAACAAATACTTGCAGCCCTCTGCGTGCCAGGTAGAGACCTCAGGGAGCCAAGAGGAAGCCCAGATTGGCCCTCAAGGTGTCCTGCGCCCAGCCAGACACTGTGGGCAGTGCCACCGGAAGGCATCCAGGGGATGAGTGGGGTGGGTGGAGGGGCGTCCAGGGTGTGATTAGGGTGTGGGAGAGAAGTGGCCAGGTAAGATTGGGGTGGTGGGGCTCAGGGTGCTGCTGCTGTGGGGGGGGGGAATATCCAGAGTATGATGGGGGATGGGTGTACAGGGTACGATGGGGTGGGGTGGAGGGGTGGTTAGGAAATGAGCAGGGTGTGGGTAGGAGCGACCAGGGTCTGCTGTAGGGAGGAAGGGGTGACCAGGGTATGGCTGGGGTGTGGGGAGGGGGTGACCAGGGTGTAATTAGGGTGTGGGGAGAGAGCAGCCGGGTGGAGGCGGGAATCAACAGCGGTCAGTGCCTGCAGGCACTGGAAATCCACCCGGTCCTGTCATCTCTTTGGACCTCGTAACAACGCGAGCTGCGAGGTCCCCCACATGGCAGCCACGGCCGGCACTACCTGCAAGCCCACGGCCTCCCCGCTCAGCCTCGGGGACAGGGCGCTGAGAGTCCTGCTGTGGGGCGCACAGTGCTGATGAAAGGTGCGTGCACTCAGGAGCGGGGGTGAGCAAGCTGGGGTGCTGTGTGGTGGGAAGATGGCTGCAATCACAGACACCAGGGTCACCCTGCACAGGCCCCGGGGAGGCCAGGCAGCCCTACACAAGCCTGGCCACGTGGGCAGAAGGAACGAACACCTTCCACTCCAGCTCGACCAGGGGAATTTTCCAGAAACGCCATGTTCCGTAGAAAAACGGCGCATGGCTTCTCTTTTTAGCATGCGGCGGGGGGCAGGAAGGGACAGGCCAGCCAGAGCTCCGGAGCGCCCCACCCGACGGCCAGGCCAGTGGCTTTCCTGCTGGTTATGAAGACTGACCTCAGGAGTGACTGCCAGGAATTCCATTCTTCCAGAGAGAGTAACCATTTTCAGTTTGCACCCTGCCTCTGAGATGCATAAGTGCATTCTCACCACTGGGAATCTTGTTTTTGTTTTTGTTTTTGTTTTGCAGTACTGGGGGTTGAACCCAGGGCCTCGTGCTTGCATGCTCTGCAAGTGCTGGAACACTGAGCTGCACCCTCAGCATCTTCCACTTTTTTTTTTTGAAACAGGGTCTCACTAAATTACAGACTGCCACTGGTCTCGAACTTGCAATCCTCCTGCCTCCGCCTCCCTAGCCGCTGGGATTACAGGCGACCGCTGGGAATCTTAAAGCAGCAATTGGCTGTTGTCCCCGATTCTTCCAGTTGTCACGCCCAAAGATCCTGACCAGAAAGTATCCAGGGGCCGAGTCTTCCTGGCCCAGCGGCATGGCGGGGGGTCGCACCTGCATGCTTTTACCTGCCTACCTGAGCCAGGCTTCCCCTACCCCTGCTGCCTTGGGGGAGGGGAATCTGACTTCTCACCACAGGCAAGCGTTTGCCAAAGCCAGGGAGGGAGGCCCCGAGCCCCTGGGGCCTCCACAGGGGCAGCCACTGTTTGAACTCTGAAGGAGACCGGGGCCCCAAATGGCCCCAGACTCAAGATGGTACAGAGCCGGCACTCCAGCAGGGCGAGCACAGCCTTGACTCGGCCAGGAAAACCCCTTCGTTCTTCTCTGTGGCCTCCAGATTCCAAGGTCAGCTCCCAGGCTGGCAGGGCTGCCCAGCTGGTCCCTCCCCAGCGGTCTCAGCTCCCATGCCCTGGGATAGAGACACCTGCCAGAGATGCAGACCGCACAGATGACTCTTGGAGAACCCATTCAGCACAGCCACCTGCGTGCAGGCCTGCGTCCTGGGCTCCTCCAGCCAGAGACCTTCAGGCTCAGGGTCCCAAGCCCTACTTTACCCATGACACCATGGGACATGGGGAGGCCTCCCAGGGCAGGGCAGGGGACACGGCTCCAGAAGCCCCACCTGTGGTCTCCAGACAAACACTGCCGCTCTCCAAGTCACAGGTTACAAGTTGTTGTTGTTGTTAGGTGCCGTGGAGTCGTGTCTGACTCATAGTGACCCTCATAGGGTTTTCAATGGCTGTTTCAGGATTGCCTTGGGAGTGGATTGCCAGGTCCTTCTCCCATTTTTGCGGTGCTGGGAATCGAACTCGAGACCTCAGAGAGTGCTTACAAAACCAGGAAGTAAAGATGACCGGTCCCCCATGCATGCGAGGGCCAGAATTATCACACATGACCTGAGATGGAGAGGCACCGGACCGAACTGCCACTGCGGGGCCTCCCTCGGTCACTCTGCCCACACATACAGGGAGGTGGGGACGCATTAAAATGACAGAAAGGCTCCCGCAGCCGCCCCAGCAGGCCGTCCCCAGGCCCTGCTCCAGCACCGCATCCTGATGCTTGGATCAGTCCAGTGGCAGGCTTCATCTCCTGTCAACGGCCAGGCTGCAGAGGTGAGGAGGTGATGGGAATCGCCCACGGTCGCTTGGCTGGTGACAACAGGCAAACCCATGTCCCTCCAAGGACCCTGAGCCCCTGTGTGCTGTCCCCACCTTCCACTGCCTCTCCCACACAGGGGATTTTGTCCCCCGGTAAGTGCAACAGCACTGGGGTCGGGTCACACACTCACCATCACCGGGAAGGGCGCTGAGGAGACCCAAGGGGAGCCAGCACACCTCAGCGCCATAGACATCACGGACTGGATGGGTCCCTCATGTGGTGAGCAGCAGCCCAGGGCCTCTGCCTGCTGGGTGCCAATAGCACCTCCTTCCCACAAGGTGACAAGAGAAATGACAGACACTGCCAAGTGTCCCCTGGGGGCAGAGTTGTCCCCATTTGAGAACCACTGTGCTAAAGGATTGGGAGATGGATCCAGCGACCCACTCCCAAAAATCAATCAGCCACTGAAAACCCTATGAACAGCAGAGAAGCACTGACAACAGGGTTTCGCCTGTTGTACATAGGGTCGCTATGAGTCGAACACCGACTCCACAGCACCTAACAACAACAACATGCTAAAGGAACCCAGGCACCAAGGTTTTTGCTATTTCGTTTTGTGTTTTCTGTAAACTAACAAAAGGAAACAAAATTAAAGGTCACTCTACTTTTTCATTTTTGCAGCTAAGCGAGGTTCCTCTGGGCTCCCTGTTTCTTTAGCACCTGGTAGGAGCCTAGCAAGGGTTGGCCAACGTGGAGTTAAAAATGCCCACCAGAGCTGGGCGCAGTGGCACATGCCTATAATCCCAGCAGCTTGGGAGGTGGAGGCAGGAGGATCGCAAATTCGAGACCAGAGGAAGTCTGTGTAACTTAGCGAGACCCCGTCTCAAAAATAAAAAAATTGCCGGGCATGGTGGCGGACGCCTGTAATCCCAGTGGCTGGGGAGGCAGAGGCAGGAGGATTGCAAGTTCGAGACCAGAGGCAGTCTGCGTAACTTAGCAAGACCCTGTCTCAAAAAGTAAAAAAATGGGATGGCGGCACAGCCCAGTGGTTCAGCACTTGCAGAGCATGCAGGCGCGAGGTCCTGGGTTCAACCCCCAGTACCACACACACACACACACACACACACACACACACACACACACACAAAAGGGCTGGGGGTGCAGCTCAGTGGTCCAGCACTTGCAGAGCATGCAAGCATGAGGCCCTGGGTTCAACCCATAGTACCGCAAAAAAAAAAAAAAAAAAAAAATGCCCACCAGGACAGCAGGTGGACGCCTGGGAGGTGGAAGAGAAGTGAAGTGACAGGCTGCTGAGACTCAAGATGGCCAAAGCCGGACGGCCACTCCTGGGCCCTCCCCAGGGTCTACACAGAGCCAGGCGGGCTCAGCCCCTCAAGGAACAACATCTGTCTCCACACTCGCCCCTAGCCTGGTTTCGAAAGCAGACATCCCACCTCTCATCTGGAAGGTGTCCTTTGTAACCAGTCAGCTGCCGTGGCCGCAGTCGCACGGTTGTGGGTTATTTACACAAACTAACAGCCGGGAGCGGGGGAAGGCTCCCTCGGCAACCGTCCTGTCTGAATTTCCAGTGCGTGTGCCTGGCCTCACTCCAACCATGGACAAAAATCACCTCTTTATTTCTCATTTCCATAAAAACGTATCCCTTTGCTTTAAAAACCAGTGGCATGGGTTATGTATTCCGACCTGGATGTGTTTTCTGCCAGATGAGAAACAGGTTTTTGGTATAGAGGACCAAAGAATAAAAAAATACACGAGAAGAAGTCGGAAAACATTTAAAACTGCTCTGCGGGGAGTAAAGAGGGTGAGAGACTGAATGAAATCCTTTCTTTCCCAGCTGGACCCCTCCTGGACACCATTCTCCCCTCTTTCCTGTGCATGGAGTCTCGCGCATGTACACGGGGAGTGGGCAGCGCTGGGCTCCTCCGGCCGAACAGCTGGCTGGGCCCCAGCACCTGTTCACAGTTAGAGAGACAAACTGGGTTCAGGGGTCAGGCGCCATCTTGGATATCAGGGGACTCAGGGGCCCATGAAGAACCAAAGTGACTGCCCCTGGAGACCCTTGGGGGTGCAGAGCCCATGGGTCAGGGGGTGGGCTGCTCTCTGCGGCTCTGGGAAGCCACACGGGACCCACTATAAGGCGATGGGGCCACAGGGGCCCACGGGTGACCAGGGTATGATTGGGGTGTGGGGAGGGGGTGACCAGGGGGGCCCACGGGTGACCACGCCTGCTGGTGGACAAGGCCTCACGCCCTTCTTCCCGAGCACAGCTCTGAGTGACTCCTCCACTTTCCAGCATCTCGGGTCTGAGGTGGG
>VMDO01002049.1:151022-181813 GCA_007922755.1 Pedetes capensis
AAAAAAAAAAAAGGGTGGGGGTGCAGCTCAGTGGTCCAGCACTTGCAGAGCATGCAGGCCCGAGGCCATGGGTTCAACCCCCAGTACCACAAAAAAAAAAAAAAAAAAAAGCTGAAACATGAGAACTCTGCTAGAAAACAGATCTGCTTCCATAGAGAGACTCAGTTAGTCCGAGGCACGCCAACCTATGTGGGATCTCGGGGCAGAAAGGGATAATTAGTTACCAATCACAGCGCAGAAGGACATGTCGGCCCAGTAGCCAAGTCATGAAGAGCACTAGGCAGAGAGGCCATGCCATGCTCGCTGCCATGGCAACCAAAGGCCTCCCGTGGAGCGCCATGGCCTGCAGAGAGTGCCAACGGAGAGAAATTCTGGCACCAGTTGACTGTGACCCGTCCGTCCAAGATGCCAAAAGACAACGGCTGGACTTTAAGCCTCTACATCTCAACCCCCTTCACACTCGACTGTCCCAGAAAAACCCTCCTAACTGTGTCATGGGGCTGGGATCTAGCTCAGCTGGTAGAGCGCTGCGCTGCAGTCTCTGAGGTGCCGAGTTCAATTCCCAGCACCGCAAAAATGGGAGAAGGACCTGGCAATCCACTCCCAAGGCAATCCCGAAACAGCCATTGAAAACCCTACAAAGGTTGCTATGAGTCAGATACCGATTTGACGGCACCTAACAACAACAACAACAAGTGTGTCAGGAGCAGACGAGATCCTCCTGGGCTTGAAGAAGCGCTGTGGTCCCACAGCCATTCCATTGGCTCATAACTAGGCTGTCGCTATGAGTCATTCAGCAAGTTCACTTTCCCAGAACACACAGGCAAGAAGCTCCCACTCACAGGCTGTACAACTCTGCAACCCAGACCACATTTCTGTGGCAGCCACATGACCAGTGATGTTACTTCTACCATGAAGCTATAGCACGTTTTAGTGAGGAGAGGGGGGGAAGGAGTCCAGGGGGGAACTTACATGTCACCAGATCACCCACAGGAGTACACGCCAAGGACCAGAAATTGAAAGGCATCCTGACCACAGTCCACGTCAGATCAGGCATTTGTAGGCCATGACTAGGAACAGCAGTCAATCTCTATAGATGGTGGGGACTCCAGCTCACTAGTACCTCACACCAGCCAGAACCCAACAGCTAGTCATACAATTATAAAAATGCAATATCCAGCACGTAAAAAAATAACCAGGCAAACAAGAAAAGATAACCTGGAAGACAACCAACAACCAACAGACCCTCCAGAACACAGAGGAGTCATAAAACGCAGAACTGCTGTGCTCATGGTGTTCACAGAGAATTTCACTAAAGACCAGGTGACCACAGAAAAGGACACCGGAGATCAGAAAAACAACCAAAAAGAAAATCCAGACGGGAATAACACAATTACCAAAATTAAGAACTCAACAGGTGAGCTTAATAGATTAGATGCAGCTGGTAAGAAAGTAAACTGGAAAAAGGGCCAAAAGAGAAAATTCAGAATGAAGCAGGCAGAAAAAAAAGACAGACACAGAGCTAATCCAGCCCCATGAGTCCTTGAGTTACTCCTTGTTACTTTATTAATTACACTTTTAAACACACTGAGCCTATCTTCTGGCCTCCAGCCTGTTCCTCTGGCCTTTCTGACCACCCTTCGCTGTTCTCCTAATTATAATGGCTTTATGATAAGCCTGCCACCGAGCCAAGCAAGCACTCCCACTTCACTCTTCTTCAGCACTGCCTTGCCTGTTGTTGCCTCATTTTACTTACACGTAAATTTTAGGATCAGCTTGTCAAGTTTTTCAATTTTTCCTAAAGGGCTGGGGGTTTAGCTCAGATGGTAGAGTGCTTACTTAGTGTGCGCTAAGGGCCTGGGTTCAATTCCCAGCACCACACACACACACACACACACACACACACAAATCCCCTAAAAATCTATGGATTTTGATTGGCATTACGCTATACACCAATCTGGCGAGAGGTGATGTCTTTACAAGCCTGAATCTTCAACTGCTTGAACATGGTAAGCCTTCCACTTATTGAGGCCTTCTTGAAATTCTCTCCATAAGGTTTCATACTTTTCTGGAAACCTCTTGTTTTAGATTTATTTCTGATTTTTTGATCTTTTATGTTATTATTATGAAATATTTCATTTCCCATTTACTGCCAGTAAATGGAAAGCCATTTCACTTATATAGTAACTAAATAAGTACCCAGTTATCCTACTGAAGACACATGATGTACCACTTATTTGCTTATGCTTTTGGATTTTCTAGGGTTTTCAATGGCTGAGTGCTTCGGGATTGCCTTGGGAGTGGATTGCCAGGCCCTTCTCCCATTTTTGTGGTGCTGGGAATTGAACTCGGGGCCTCAGAGACTGCAGCGCAGCACTCTACCCACTGAGCTAAATCCCAGCCCTTTCACTTATATAGTAACTAAATAAGTACCCAGTTATCCTACTGAAGACACATGATGTACCACTTATTTGCTTATGCTTTTGGATTTTCTTTGTATGTAATCACATCATCTGTGAGCAACAGCAGTGTTATTTCCTACATCTACTTTTTTATACCTATTTTTTTTCCTGGGCTGGGGTTTAGCTCAGTTGGTAGAGTGCTGCCCCACTCTCTCTGAGGACCTGGGTTCGATCCCTAGCACCGCAAAAACGGGAGGATGTGGCAATCCACTCCCAAAACAGTCTTGAAACCATCAGCCATTGAGAACCCTACAAGGGTCGCTTTGAGTCGGACCTGATTGCACAGCACTTAACAACATCATTTTTTTTCTTGTTTTACTGCCCTGACTAATACTTCCATTACAATGTTAGATCCCTGGAATCTAATACAAAATCTGGCAAATTGTAGAAGCTAAATGAATATTGACTAAGCAATGAATAACTTAATTTTTCCTAGGTGCCAGAAATGAGCTAATTCATGATTAACAACCAATGTCACCAAAAGTCTCTGGGAAAAAGTTAGCTCTTAGACTTCGTGCCAGGAAATCCTAATCCTGCCCAAAAGCAAATGAGCAGGGGTTGCCTGAGAGGGAAAAACACATTTGACTGCAAAATAAGAGAGGAAAACAGGGGGAGAGAAAATGACTGAAAGGAAAGAATAAAACCTCCATTATTTGGAGTCAATCTGACAGCTGTCCTAGATAAATCAATTGGGAAATTATTTTAACTAGAAAGAGAGTTTGATGAGATGACTGGATGTAAAACTACCAAGCAAGACTTCAGTGCTTATCAACACCCAGCAAGAGACAGATGGAAAATGCAATGAAAAGAAGAAGAAGAAATTTTAAAAAGCAGTGAACCCCTTAACATTCCTAGAAATAAACCTACAAAGAAATCTGGACCCTGGATGTGAAGAACAGGACTAGTTTTACTAAACCACATAAAAGATTAAGAAAAAGATTAACAAAAACAACATGACATCTTTGGAAAGCTGTCATTTCTTCTCAAAGGGAGTTTTTTAATGGCTCCTGTAACAAACCACCAGAAACTTGGTGGGTTATTGTTATTGTTCTTAGGTGCCATTGAGTAGAGTCCGACTCATAGCGACCCTCATAGGGTTTTCAATGGCTGTTTCGGGATTGCGTTGGGAGTGGGTTGCCACGTCCTTCTACCATTTTTGTGGTGCTGGGAATTGAACTTGGGGCCTCAGAGACTGCAGAGCAGTGCTCTACCGACTGAGCTAAATCCCAGCCCACTTGGTGGGTTAGAACAATCAAAAGTTATGCTCTCAGTTGTGGAGGTTAAAAATCTGAAACCAAGGTGTGGGTATGGTTGGTTTCTTCCAGACTCTCGGAGGGAAGCCTGCCCAGGCCTCCCTCCACGCTTCTAGTGGGGCTCAGCCATTCTGGGTGTTCCTTCCCCTGGGGGCGGATCGTCCTGACCCCAGCCCATTTGCACACATCCTGTCCTCTCTCTGTCTCTGTACCTTCTCCTCTCTCCTCTTAAAAGTACTTGTCACTGGATTCGGGGTCCACCCTAATCCAGGACACCCTCATCTCCAGATCCTCAGGTTAAATGGATCTGCAAAGACTGTCTGTTCCAATCAAGACACACGAGCAGGTACTGGGTAGACATATCTCTGGGGAGAGGGGCGCCATCCAACCCATGACACGAGCTAATCCACAAGTGAAATGGTATTCTCACCAAAATCCCTGCTGTTGTGCTGTTGCTGTTAGGTGCCATCAAGTCGGTATCCAACTCATAGCAACCCTATGTACAACAGGTGAAACACTACTGTCAGTGCTTCTCTGCTATTTATAGGGTTTTCAATGGCGGATTGATTTTTGGGAGTGGGTTGCCGGGTCTGTCTCCCAAGCCTGCAGCACCTGGTGTTCCCAGGCAGTCTCCCATCCAAGGACTAACCAGGCCGGACCCTGCTTAGCTTCTGAGATCTGACAGGATCGGATGCCACAGGGCTATGGCTGCAGGCGAAAATCCCTGCAGGACTCTCTAAATGTGGCAGACCTTTGTAAGGTGTTTCCCAGTGTTAAGCTCACACAGAGGACAGAAGCCACAGACAACCCACGAAAGCTGTCACAAAGAACAGCAGAGAGAGGTCCTCCTCAGAATATGCTCCTCAGAATATGTCGTGTCCAACTCATAGCGACCCTCATAGGGTTTTCAATGGCAGACTTTTTCGGGATTGTATTGGGAGTGGGTTGCCACGTCCTTTCCCCATTCTTGTGGTGCTGGGAATCGAACTCAGGACCTCCAAGACTGCAGAGCAGCACTCTACCAACTGAGCTAAATCCCAGCCCCAGAATATGCTAGAATGCAATGAAGAGAGTCCGGCAGGGTGGGGCAGGAACACATAGCTATGAGAGCGCTCCCTCTTCTGTGGCTGTGGAATGCAGTTTGTGATAAAGGTGGCATTTGCGGGGAGAGAGGGGTAGACTCTCCAAATAAAACATACCGAGACAAGGGGGAAAGTGGGCGCTCTGGCTCATAGCATCGCCCCCAAATGGACTCAGTGAATTAAGAGCGGTCCACAACCGCTCTTAAGACTATAGAGACTATACAGACTATATAGACTATAGAGATTATATAGAGAAGACTATAAAGACAGGAACATAAGACATGGGAGAGGCTGGCATTCCCCAGTTCAGGAATGCTAAACCCCAAACTGAAACCACCAAGGGAACTACAGCAGAATGGGAGCCGCGGAACCCCAGAACAAACAGGACTTGAGAGGCAGCCTCACCCCAGGGAGTTGAGACGGGTGGGAAGTAAAGGCCAGGCTACTTTTTACCCATTGTTGTTGTTGTTAGGTGCCGTCGAGTCAGTATCCGACTCATAGCGACCCTCATAGGGTTTTCAATGGCCGATTGTTTCGGGATTGCCTTGGGAGTGGATTGCCAGGTCCTTCTCCCATTTTGCGGCGCTGGGAATTGAACTCGGGACCTCAGAGACTGTAGCACAGCACTCTACCAACTGAGCTAAATCCCAGCCCTTTTACCCATTAGACTGGCAAAAATGTCAGACAATGACAACCTCATACTTGGAGAAGACACACATTAATAAGCTTATCTGCCAGTGGCAAGGATGGCGGTTCGCAAAACATTTTTAGAAGACAACTTGGAATGTGATCCGGGTTTAAACACAGTCTCTCCACAAGTGAAGCAAACCCTCTTCTCTATAGCTACTCTTGAGAAGTCTTGGTGCACACACACAAAGACCTTGATCCCAAGGAGAGTCACCACTCTGTGATAATAGCAAACTATGGGACACCATCCAGACTCCCATTAGCCCAACCCAGCCTCAAACATGGCCTACGTGGCGGTAACCGCACACAGTATCGAGGCAGCTCTCTCCCCAGCCTCCAGCCTGTGCTCCCCGTCTGTTCCCAGGACCTTGTGCTTTCACCTTTGAGAACCATAAGCACTAGATGGGGCTGGGATTTAGCTCAGTTGGTAGAGAGTTGTGCTGCAGTCTCTGAGGTCCCGAGTTCGATTCCCAGCACCGCCAAAATGGGAGAAGGATGTGGCAACCCACTCCCAAGGCAATCCCGATACAATCTGCAATCTGCCATTAAAAACCCTATGAGGGTCACTATGAGTCAGATACTGACTCGACGGCACCTAACAACAAGAACAACAAAGCACTAGATCCCCACAGTCTTGTCAGCTCCCTTCTGGATCCTCCCAACCTGTAGGGTCTGAAACCCTTCCACTAACTGTAAATACCCCCCTCAGAGAAATCATGCCTTGTCTTCTCCTCTAGGTCCTAGAAGTGATTACCATCACCCCAGTGGCCTCTGTCCACCACCCCAAACATCCATCTCCACCCCACTCCCAGCCCCGGGTCAGAAGCGACCTCTCCCTCCCTCTGCCCAGCACATGGGCTTCCCAACCCCAAGGGCCGCAGCCTGGGCTGAACGCTGGGCCCCGAGGAAAGGACACCAGACTCTCTCAGCACCTCTCCGATGTGGCTGCTGACAGCCCCCTGCCCCCAAGCCCCAGATTACACTGCCAGCGGTGCCCGTAACCATGGACACGGGCAGTCGGGTGCAGGCATGGGATGGTTGATGGGTAACCACGGGGACAATGACCGCGCCTCTGTGCTCATTCGGGGGGGGGGGGGGGGGGGGGGGGGCGGTTGGCACGCTGAATTGTAGCCGAACACAAAGGCCACTGGCAACATGAGGAGGGCTCCGGGAGCTTCCAAAGGGGGCGTAAATGACACCCATAACTTGTCACAAAAGAACAGAGAGGCCTGTGCTGGCCCACACCTGGGCTTTCTGATCCACTCGGGAGTTTATAGCAGTGACTCAGCAGGGCCCTGGTCCGATGTCCTTCTTCTTAAAGTGCACTTTCGGATAATTATCTGGTCCACATCCTGTGGGCCTGGAACTGTGGTCCCAGAATGAAACCGACTGGTAGGGCCTACAGCCCTGTCTTGGGACAGGAGCATGAACTGGCCTGAAAGCCAGGGGCAGGGCAGGCTTCTCGTCAAGCGGCTTAGACCCCACTCACCCCCAAACACTGACAACCTCCCATTTCATGGGCAGAGCTGTCCCCTGGGTGCGCCAGGGCATGCTGGTCACAAGCCACACACTCTTCACGTGTTCACACGCCACACGCTCAAAACCACATTGTTTAAGACCCGTCTGATGGTACAGCCCAAATGTTGGTTTTCAAAGAAAACACCGCTCCCTTTGACATGTGAACATCTCAGATAAGAAATAACTCTTTCTCCATGAACTCAGAGTGTAACTCCCCAAAAAGAAGGTCCAAATATTTTTAAATCCCCTCTGGCCTAGCCATGAGCTTCCTTGACTTGAAGAAAAATCAGCTGGCAGGAGGAGAGGCCTGTGTAAAGCCCTGGGAGGTTGAACCCAGGACCTCACGGATGCTAAGTAAGCACTCTACCACTGAACTGCACCCCAGGACTTGTTTTAATTCTTTTTTTTTTTTTTTCTTTTTTGAGACAAGGTCTTGCTATATTGCTCAGGCTGCCTGTGGCCTCCAACCTGCAATCCTCCTGCCTCTGCCTCCCAAGTTGCCGGGGTTATAGGCGTGCACCACCAAGCCTAACCTAGTCAGAGCGATCTGTGACTCACCTGATTCTGACACAGCAAAGGAAGAACATTGTATTTCTTTACCAACTACTCAGACACACGGAGGAGGAACACTGTATTTCTTTACCAACTCCTCAGAAACTCACCCCATAAGAAACAGGACGATTTTTTGGGAAATTAGCAGTGAAACTCACTGTCTCCAGAAGACAGCATGGTTAGTACTTTGCAAATACTGTGGGTTAGGTCCCACCACTCTATCAAATGAGGAAACTGAGGTGCCCAGAGGTTGAGCAGCAAGCTCCAGGTCACTCAGCATGTGACATCCAAACCCCACACTCCTGTCCCCAGAAATTTCCGCCTCGGAATTTTTCTCTCTTCATTTTTATTGGACAACCCAGACCAAAATCAGAAACAAGACATTTAAAAAAAAAAACAAAAATCATGCTCCAGAAAAGGCATTTTAGTTTGGGCATCCCTGGTCCAAACATCTGAAATCCAAAATGCTCCAAAATCCAAGATGGGTGTGATGGCACATGCCTGTCATTCCAGCCCTCAGGAGGCTGAAGCAAGGAGATGGACTCAAGTTCAAGGCCAGCCTGGTCAGCACAGAGAGACCCTGTCTCAAAAACCAAAACAAAACGAAACAAAATAAAAGCTCTAAAATCCAAGCCTTTGAGTGTCATGTCAAATCAGTGCTCAAAAAGTTTCTGATTTGGAGCTGGGTGCGGTGGCAAACACCTGTAATCCCAGCGGCTGGGGAGGTGAAGGCAGGAGGATCGCAAGGTCCAGACCAGAGGCAGTCTGCGTAACTTAGCGAGACCCTGTCTCAAAAAGTAAAAATATGGGCTGGGGGTGCAGCTCAGTGGTCCAGCACTTGCAGAGCATACAGGCGCGAGACCCTGGGTTCAACCCCCAGTACCGCAAAAAAAAAAAAAAAAAAAAAAGTTTCTGATTTGGGATTTTCAGATTTGGCATATTCAACCAAGTTTATACAAATGCTCCAAAGTCTGAAAAACTTCAAAATCTGAAATACCCCGGCCCTCAGTATTTTGGATAAGGGATCTTATATAGGGGTAACTTTATACATGAGGGAGCAGTTCCCACGGGGGACAGGCACCACAAGGCACTTGGTTGGAACGTGACTGTTAGGAAGGGCTCCCCGCAAAGGCCCCTTGACCACAAGGCCCTCTCTGTATCTCACCCCCTCTGGAGGCCTTGTCACTCAACAGTGGGGGGGCTCTCATGATGACATAAGTGACCCTAGATGGGCAAGCCTCAGTTTAGCAATAATGCCATGAGGGTAGAGACCGGACCTGAGGACCCAGCAGGCTCAGCGCCTACACTCCAGGCACGGGCACAGAGGGCACTTGGGCATCCATGCTGGTGGTGTTCAGTGAGCCTTCTGCTGCCTCTACAGCCAGAAGACGCTGGGGGCCTGCGCTGGAAGGCTTGGCATCTGCTTCCAGCCACCCTGGGCCAGCCAGCCACTCTTGGGGCAGCAAAAGGACACGGCCCACAGGACAAAAGCCACCACTGAGCGTGCATCTGCCTCCTAAGGAAGGTCCTTCTGGGGGGGGACTTGGCTCAGACTTGTTTTCCCTCCATCCCTCAGCGCAGGGGGACCCCTCACACACCCTGCCCCCATGACCACCGGAGGCTCCCGGGGTCTTCTGAAAGAACCCAACTACCTCTGAGCCAGACAGACAATGCCAGCTCCCAAAAAGAAGCCAGAGGCCAGAGTCTAGGCCAGGTGCTTATAAAACTCCAACATCAGAAACATTTCCGGTCCGGTGCATTTAATTCTCAGGTAACTCTACAAGGGCAGAACTACCGTCTCTGTTTCTGAAGAATAGAAACTGAGGCTCAAAGAAGTTAAGCAAGTTGTCCACAGGGCCACAGAGAAACTATGTAACAAAGGCCAACTCATCACAACAAAAAATGTGTCAGAACGACAGGCAAAAGATGCCACTGAGTTAAAAATTCAGGGTAACAAAAAGTTTACAAGTTACACAACATACTATACATAATATATAAAGAGGAATGAAGAGGAATTTGTTGTTGTTAGTGCTGTCAAGTCAGGTCCCACTCATAGCAATCCCATGTAGGATTTTCAATGGCTGATTGTTTCAGGAATGGGCTGCCAGGTCCTTCTCCTTAGCCTGCAGCATCTGGTATTCCAAGGCGGTCTCCCATCCAAGGATTTACCAGGCCCACCCTGCTTAGCTTCCAAGATCAGACGGGATCAGATGCTAGGGTGTTGTGGCTTAAGACTTACAAAGAGGAATACAGATACATAAAAGATAAGCAATCTGACAGAAAAGGCAGACTGGCAATTCACAGAAGCAGCAGAAACGGCTGAGGAGCCGATAAAAACGTCCACTTTTCCTAAAGAGAGACATGCAAATCTAAAATGAGTGACATTTATTTATACCTAGAGGATTGGACAAGTTGACCAACACTCCTCTCTCCAATGATGAAGAAAACACGGAGGGTCTTCACACATTGCTGGTTCTGAATAAATTAGTACAAACTTTCCCAAGGCCATTTGATCAAAATTATCAGACTGTAAAGTATGCAAACCCTCAGTACTAATAATTTCGCTTCTGGGAATTTACTTTTTAGAATAGCCCGGAATGGTACACACATACACACACCATACACACATACACACACCATACACACATACACACACCATACTTATGTCCAGTGCAACCCTATATGGAAAGAAATACCCCATAAGACGGACGGGCTGAAGACATCGCGTTACCCAATCAAGGGACCCTCGAACAATGACAAGGAAGGGCAAGGTGGGTCTTCGCAGGCTAGAATGGAAAGTCCACGATGACACTCTGAAAAAGCAAGTGACTGCCGGGTGCGGTGGCGCACGCCTGTAATCCCAGCGGCTTGGGAGGCAGAGGCGGGAGGATCGCAAATTCGAGACCAGAGGCAGTCTGTGTAACTTAACGAGATCCTGTCTCAAAAAGTTAAAAAAAAAAAAAAAAAAAAAAAAAAAAAAAAAAAAAAAAGGGCTGAGGGTGCAGCTCAGTGGTCCAGCACTTGCAAAGCATGCAGGCACAAGGCCCTGGGTTCAACCCCCGGTACCACCAAAAAAAAAAGTGCCCTTGGAGGTAGATGGGAAACACAGACCACTGTGTGTTTACACCCATAGAAAACACACGGAAGGAGACCCAGAAAATGTTGCTTTACGCACTGTGGGTTGTCTGAAGTTTTACAAGGTTGGTTTTTATTTGTTTGTTGATATTAGTAAGATCCTTAAAGAGTTCTAAAAATATAACATTCCATCCATCCTTGCCATCTCCTAAAAAGTATCATTGATGACTGCTAGGTTCTGGAAGGCTCTGCCAAGCACCCAGTGAGCAGGGAGGGGCAGACTGGCCGGTGCCATAGGGCCCTTTCTCCCTCCCTGCTTCCCCTCCCTTTCCTACCCCGTTTTCCATGCTGTGACTCCACAAACCCTTCCTCCTTCACACGCAGGCCTCCCTTCTCCTCCTCCTCCTCGAGTCCCAGCATCTCCAGACCCGAATCTGGTGTCTCAGCCCCTGGAATTCTCCCTCATTCCCAAGACCGCGTCTTCATGGAGATGTTCCTAAACGCCCCACCTTTATGACCTGAAACCCCTCTGGGGCTCACAGTCGGTCCCCTAGAGAGGCGAAGCAGCTGAGACGAGCTAAAATTGGGCACTGCGGATCTCCACGTCACCATCCACATTCAGACAGACGCTGTGACTGCTGGGGAAAGTCGCCTGCTAGTGAGGAACAGGGGCTGCGAGGAGGCAGGGCGTTCCCGCCATCTGCCACGGGACCGTGTGGGTGCACTGGGCGCACACTGGTAGCGCTTTTTCCCAAACCCATAAACCAGATCGTGGTGGTGTTGGTCAGAGTGGCTGCCAGGCACCCAGAAGGAGCCGCAGGGGCCACAGGTGCTGGGCCACCGCCGGGCCTCCATCCATCCCTGGGGCCCTGCCGAAGTCTGAGGGAGCCTGGGGCAGCTCCCTTTCAGCAGGCAAATGCGTCCCCTTGAGAGGATGGGTGGAGGCCCTACAACCAGAGGCCCCCCCCACCCCAGTCCCCTGGCAGCAGGGGATTCCAGATGCCACCAGCGCCTCTCACAGCTCCCGGGACACTCCTAGTGTCCTGGCACACTTCACTCAAGCCACACGGCGACTCTGTCTGGGCCCCATCAGCTGCAGGAGGGGCCACCCTGGTCACCACAGCTGTCCTGGGAGTGGACGGGGCCTGCGAGACGCCTGCAAGGTGGGGGACGGGTCTTCCAGCCCACCCTGCCTGGGCCCCGTTCCCCCTGTGTGGGTTGCAGGGCAGCCTCGCAGCACCAGGATGAGGCTGAGCCGGGGGACTCTCGGTTGCAGCAACACCTTCTGTCACACCGGCCTGAGGCTCGCTATCCTCCCCGACCACCCAGCCAGCAGCTCCAAGCACTTCTGTCGTGGCTGCTTCCTCCAGCAGGGGTCCATCCCCCACCCCTGAGAAAGGGGCCCTCCGTCCCCTCTGTCCCACACCCCAGCACCCAGGGGGCCTGGGCACCTGCGGGTGTTCCCAGGGCATTTACAGAGTCAGGGCGTGACCTCCAGGAAGCCTTCCCAGGCCCTCTCCCGTCTGGCTCTCACTCCTGCCTGCACGTGGTCCCCAGGGCTCTGGCTGCGGTCGTGGGCTGACCTTCGCTGCCCACCCAGCTGGGTGGAAGCCTTCAGCAGGCAGGCCGGCCGGCTCTGCTTCCACAGCCGCCTGGGTCTACCATGAGCAGGATCCATCCAGGGCCCCAGGGTCGGGGCAGGGGGAGGGAGGGAGACGTGGGCTGCTGGGCGGCTCTGTGTCATCACACCCTCATCCCCCCAGCTGCGAGCTCTCCAGCCCTCCCCACCCCCCTGCAAGGGCCCTTTTGTAGTGTGGCATTTCTCACAAGCCCAGCCCCCCCACACACAAAAGGACCTCACTTACTTGCCAAATTCCAACTGTCCCAAAGGCCCCTTCCAAGAGGCCTCCCATCCTCTTCTCCCTCCCATCCTCTTCTCCCTCGTCTGCCCTGGACATACAACCAAGGCTGTCCCACCAAGCGGCTACCACCTCCAGGGGCTCTGCAGGGTGCTCAGGGTCTCTGCAGGGTGCTCAGTTTGGGGGGACTTTAGAAACAAGAGATTCCTAAGGACAAGTGTAGCCAGTGGTTTGTCAATAGCGTCCCTGTAGAATGCACAGGCGACCCTGCATGGCAAGATGTTCTTTGAGATGCTGACGCTTCTGGGAACCAGGGACAGACACAACTAGCAAGAGGCAGCCAGCTGCGGGCTCCAGTGGCCTCCTGGACCCCGGCCAGTGGCTGACTTTAATGGGAACCCCCACATGCCCAGGAGGCTCCAGCACAGTGGTTGGCCCTCAGGTCTGCAGTTTCTCACGGTTCTGGCCCCGGCAGGGCACCCATGTGTCCAGTCAGTCCCCTCTCTACTTCAAAGGCATTGTCCTAGCCGGGCGCGGTGGCACACGCCTGTAATCCCAGCAGCTTGGGAGGCGGAGGCGGAAGGATCGCAAGTTTGAGACCAGAGGCAGACTGCGTAACTTAGTGAGACCCTGTGTCAAAAAGTAAAAAAATGGGCTGAGGGTGCCCAATGGGCTCAGCGATCCAGCACTTGCAGAGCATGCAAGCGCAAGGCCCTGGGTTCAACCTCCAGTACCACCAAAAAAAAAAAAAAAAAAAGTAATGTCCTCATGAGACATGAACAGCCTCCTACGAGTCCTGTCCCCAAGGCCCCCAGGCCTGACCAGTCAACAGCATCCCCAGGACATACTCTGTAGGGAGGGCCAGGGCCCTGGGAGAACAGAGACACCCTGCTGTCCCTGTGACCAAGCCCCAGGGGAAGACGCAAGCTGGCTGGGGCTACAGGTGTCACAGGGAGGGGACAGAGGTGCAGACCTGCCGTGGGGGTCCCATGGCACCTGCGGGGCGGTTCTCATCACAGGAAGGGATGGGGCTGAGTGTGACAGGCACCCCCAAACCATGCAGCCGGTGGGGGGGTGCCGAGCTCGCCTCCTCCCTTCCCAGACCCACAAGCTGCACCTCTCTCAGGCCACGCTAACCAGGTAGCACCACGGTGTACGTCCTCAGCCAAGCCAGTCCGCAGGGACCCCAGAGCTCTCAGGGTCTCCTGGATGCCAGCCACCGTGCCAGACACAGGGGCAGCGGGGAGGCTATCCCTCAGAGAAGCACCCCAGCTCTGGGCAGTCATCTCTGTGGCGGTGGGGGAGGGGGAGAGGGCATTTGACAAAGTCTGGAGACACTCTGCATTGCCATACCTGGGTGCCCGGTGCTCCTGGCCTCTAGACGCAGTGGGTAGAGGCTCAGCACCCTAAAGTGCCCAGCACGGCCCTGGCCCAGAGGAGAACCTATCAGCAGCAGTCAAGAGGCACAGACAGAGGGGGAGGGGGAGGGGGAGGGGGATGGCCTTAAGGAGGGGCTGGCTTTGGGAGTGGGAGGAGGAATGGACCAGGGCAGTGGAGGCCACACGGCACTGCCCACAGACGGAGCTTGGTCCAGTCACCTGCATGCAGTCAGCAATTTACTAAACATACCATGACCACCTAGCAGTGAGGGGCCAGGGACCAGGGACACCCCCTTTCCCCGGCTCCACTCAGAGGAAGGTGACAAAGGCAGTGCTCATGTCTCCTCTCAAAGCCTCCCTCCCACCCGGCCACAGAAGTGTCCTGGCAGTTGCGGAACGGGCCAGGGAAAGAAGTGTCTTCCACATTCCTGCCAGAGGGCAGGGGTGGGGACGTGTCCCTTTCCAGGGTAGGTGGGGAGAGAACATGAGGATCCACTCTGAAGCTACTGAGCCAGGCTAGCCCTGGACCCTCCGTGCCCAGCAGACAAGGACAGCCCACATGGCGCCCTCAGAGCCGGTCTCCAGCCCATGAAAATGAAGGAAAAGCTAAGGTGTGAAATGATTTTTTAAAAAGAAGGATCCAAGCCCAAGAACCCCAGGAAAGGAACCACTTGTCGCTCACGGCAGGAGCCGGCACCCCCTCCCTGGGAGCACCCCCTCCCCGGGCGTCCCTCCGTGTTGTTAGGTGCCTCCAGTCCCTTGGAGGTGATTGAAGTGATCCGACACACAGGGCCCTTCAGGGCTCCATTGTCCCGACACAAAGGGCCCCAGAGGTGCCTCCCGGGGCTGGGGAGGCCCATCGCCATGACAACCCTGCAGCACAGTGGAGTATCCCAACCCCAGAGCCCCACTCCAGGACAGAGGAGCTGGGCGGAGGGAGAGGAGCACCTGGAGCAGGCCAAGGGCCCAGGCTGGGGACTTCCTGCTTTCTACTCTTCAGTTTTCTGGAACCTTCTGGAGTGAGCATTCTCATCTTTGTGAATAGAGGAGGCCCACACTATTTCTGCAGCCATAGCACTGTGGCATCTGATCCTGTCAGATCTCGGAAGCTAAGCAGGATCCGGCCTGGTTAGTCCTTGTATGGAAGACTGCCTGGGAACACCAGGTGCTGTAAGCATGGGAGACGGACCCGGCAACCCACTCCCAAAAATCAATCCACCATTGAAAACCCTATGAACAGCAGAGAAGCACTGACAATAGTGTTTCCCCTGTGATACGCAGGGTCACTATGAGTCAGATACCGACTCGATGGCACCTAACAACAACAAAACTACTTCTATCCTGAAGAGAAACTTCGAGCCCCCACAACAAAGCTCTAAAACAAACATCAGGCAGGGAGCACAGACCCTCGCCGCCTCATTTCTTCCCTGCCATGTTGGAGACGGCGTGGACACCCAGACGATGGACACTGAGGTGGAGTGGAAAGGACTGACAGGGAAAGGAAAGACCATGAGCCCAGCTGGAAGCTCTTGAGGCCACAGGACAAAGCAGCAGCCTCCCCACCAGGTGGCCCAGACCAGCGGCCAACCCCGCCCCTGCACCCCCACAGCTGCCAAAAAAACACTGCTCAGGGTAGCACATCACCTGGGACCCCGAGCTCCAGTGGCTGCTCCAGGTAGCCCAGTGTTCCTCCCACAAGCCACTCCCCCCCCAAAGCACTTACAACGCCAGCGGGGACCACCACACCTGTCAAAGCGTCCCAGCTCTCCCCAACAGAGATGCCACGGAAGAAACCTTTTCTTCCATGCTTCTTGCTAACACCACACTAACGACAGGAACGTTCTTTGGCACACGATCATTCATTCGTTCAACAAACCTGCACCTTGACGCTGGCTAGACACCCGCGGTGCAGACAGCATGGGATCCCACGACATGAGAAGCTGCAGGCAGTGAGGCCAACACTCCTAGGCACCAGCTCCTCTAGGGGCCACAGGGGTGATGGGGTGATTGGCTGAGGGCAGGTGGAGGGCCAGGGCCGGGGAGGAAGCTTCCCACGCGTGGGCAGCTCCATGATGAGCCACCAGCCTGGAGATCGGCTCTGGGTGATTAGATCCAATCACCTGCCTTGGGCTCATTGCTCAGCCCAGCGCCAACCAGGAGCAGCCCCTGCCCCTGGCTACATCACCCAGGACAGTCACCTCTCAGACCCTCCTGGCATCGCCTCTTGCTATGCACCACGAGCCCTGGGCCACCTGCTGCCCCTGAGAAGGGTGAGTCAGCCAGAGCCTGGCGTCCTGAGCTGCTGTGAGCACTGCCCCGACCCCAGGACCCCCTACTGCCAGGAGCTAGAGACAGACAGGGTGATTCAGACACAGCGGGGGGAATGCAGTGAGCACCCGACCTGCCGTCACCTCACTGTCCAGAGTCGGTGCCGTGTGCTCAGCCTCCCCACACCCCGAGCGAGGGACTCCCTCCCTCTCCAGCTGATGGCCAGTGCGCCTGGGGACCAGGGCTGTAGCAGGACGGCGAACCGTGAGCAAGGCACTTCAGGAACAGAGGAGTCCAATGGCTGCTTTATTCCCCAAGACAACACAGGAAAGAGCGTCCATGACCACTTTCGGCGAAACCATCCGTAAATCCAACGGGAAATTAGAAGTCCAGGTTCAAAACCTTCCCCCAGAGCCGGGCATGGTGGCGCACGCCTGTAATCCCAGCAGCTTGAGAGGCGGAGGCGGGAGGATCACAAGTTGGAAACCAGTTGCAGTCTGCGTAACTTAGAGAGACCCTGTCTCAAAAAGTGAAAAAAATGGGCTGGGGGTGCAGCTCAGTGGTCCAGCACTTGCAGAGCATGCAGGCGCAAGGCCCTGGGTTCAACGCCCTGTACCGCAAAAAAAAAAAAAAAAAAAAAAAACCTTCCCCTAGCAGGGGGCTGAAGTCTGCAGACCCTTGGGGTCCCCTGGAATGAGAAAGACGGCTGGGCGTGCTGCTCATCCTCTGTCCCAGCTCCTTCCAAGGCTTGTCTACTTCTCACCTCCGGGCCCCTGATGGGAAGGGGCCTGGAGGCCAGCATCACCAACAGCCTGGACCGTGGTCCTTTCCCCCGCCACGTGGGCCCCAACTGTCCTGGTGTGGGGTGGACACCAGGCAGGCATCCCGGAGGGCCCACCAAGGCCTCAGGGTGAGGGCACCAAGGCCCCAGGAATGAGTCTGTGGGCTCAAGGAAGAGTTGTTGTTGTTGTTGTTGTTGTTCTGTTTTTGTTTTTTGTTTTGTTTTGTTTTGTTTTTGCAGTACTGGGCAGGGCCTTGCACCTGCATGCTCTGCAAGTGCTGGGCCACTGAGCTGCACCCCAGCCCATTTATTACTTTTTGACACAGGGTCTCGCTAAGTTACTCAGACTGCCCCTGGTCTCAAATTTGCCATCCTTCTGCCTCCACCTCCCAAGGCACTGGGATTACAGGCATGAGCCACCGCACGCTGCTCAGGAAGGGTTTCTGAACAGCACTAATTAAGCTCCGCCTCCACCTCAGCTTGTGTGAAGCGAAATCTCGAGCCCCGACATGTCAGCCGGACCCTCATAGACCAGGCAGGTGAGGTCTGACGTCCACCCTACCCTGGGATGCAGGGAGGCTCAAGGCCACGCCTCTCTGGCTGTCAGTCAGTCCAATCCAGTGCTGGGGAGGTGGTGATGGAAGGACAGAGGACGTGGCCCAAGGACACCCACCCAGCAATGTCTGTGCCTCATCACCCAGTCCCTACTGGAAGGCTGTTATTGCTGTTAGGTGCTGTCAAGTCAGGTCCGATGCACGGCGACCCTCATAGGGTTTCCAAATGCTCACTGTTTCAGGATTGTTTCAGGAGTGGATTGCCACGTCCTTCTCCCATCTCTAAGGTGCTGGGGATCAAACCCAGGTCCTCAAAGAGTGTAGAGCAGCGCTCTACCAACTGAGCTAAACCCCAGCCCTGTTGGAAGGCAAGGACAGGGAAAGGGCACTCCTAGGACCTCCTCAAACAGATGGACTCAATGGTCCCTCTGCCCTGGTCCAAGGTCAGCCGAACCTCTAGAAGGCCCTTTCTGCACAGGGCCAGCTGCAGCCCCGAGCCTCTGCTCACAATAAGAGGCCCTTTCTGAATGAACCACCCGCCCTGTCCTGCCTGGCTGCATCATTCCCACACCAGTCACCACAAGAAAAGCCACGTCCCCCGCCCCGGGATCCTGCCTGCACCCCACCTGTCCAGGCCCCTGCCCCAGAGGTAAGCACCCTACACCCATGCTGGGCTGCCTGGCATCTACTCTACCCTCCACAGCTGCCCACCAACATGGCTCTGTCCTCAACCCCAGCCCTCAGCTGCAGTTTGGGCCCATCAAAGGCTGCCCAACCCCCTCAGCACCCACAGGACAGACCCAAGCACACACTCCTGGTACAAGGAGACGGGCAGAGCCATTTCACCTGCCCCAGGCCACTGCCCACCCCCAGACTCCAGCCAAGGAAGTGTCCGCGATACCGCAGGCCCCCATGTGGGGGGTGGGGGAGCCGAGGAGCTAGGGCCACGTGCTGCAGGTCCCAGAGCTTCCGACAGTGGGCAGCCTGTCAGCAGACACGTCCCGGCCCCACGGCCCCAGGCTGGGCAGCTCCCAGGTCTCCATAAGGCAGGAAGAAAGCAGCTCATGTTAAACACCAAGACTCCTTCAAGTCTTCTGCAGAACACAAGAAAGCGGGGCAAGGGGAGCAGGCTGGGCGGGCGCACATGGGCCCCCCAAGCTGGAGGGCACCCTGAGCTGGAAGCCCAGAGGAAGCCAATGGGACAGGCCTTCACCTCCACACAGTCCTCGGGGCTGGAAGAACGCAAAGCGCAGACCCCAAGAGGCTTAGTGAGCCTTCCACGTCCTCCCGAGGCCAGCGCCCCCTGTGTAACCCTCAAATTCACAGAGCGGGGCTGATCCCAG
Organism: Pedetes capensis; assembly: GCA_007922755.1. Lineage (NCBI taxonomy): Eukaryota > Metazoa > Chordata > Mammalia > Rodentia > Pedetidae > Pedetes > Pedetes capensis. The sequence goes on from VMDO01002049.1 coordinate 169,836, forward strand.
CACCTCCTGAGGGCGCACGCCTGGAGCCCAGGCGTCAGAGAGGGAAGGACGGCAAGTTCCATGCCAGCCTGGTCTACACAGCGAGTTGCAGGCCAGCCTCGGTTACATAGCAAGAGCTTGCCCTAAACACAAACAGAAAGCTCCAGCCAGGCACAGTGGCGCATGCCCGTAATCCCAGCGACTTGGGAGGTGGAGGTAGGAGGATCACAAGTTCGAGACCAGACGCAGTTTGCATAACTTAGTGAGACCCTGTCTCAAAAAGTAAAAAAAATGGGCTGGGGGTGCAGCTCAGTGGTCCAGCACTTGCAGAGCATGGAAGTGCGAGGCCCTGGGTTCAACCCCCAGTACCTCAAAAATAAATAAACAAATAAATAAACACACAAACAGAAAGCTCCCAGCAGCCACTGTAATACGGTCGCCTCCTACAATGGCACCAGCGAGAACGTTCGGCCCATTCTGCTGATCCCCAACAGTGACCACCATCCACAGCCGTCCCTTGGGTTAAGAAAGTAGCCACGCAAAACCTTCAACATGGCCCCACTCTCTTGTCCACCTCTACAAAGTTCCTTGAACTTTGGGAAAAAGGAAGGGAAGAAAATCTAGACCATCACAGAGAATATGCAGGCACAGCAAACGGTTAAAAAAGCTTGGCACAAGCGCCCGGAGGCATGCAATGCCATCGTGTGAAAGAATAGAAAGATGGAGTCGCTGGAACGTCCGCGACAGGCTTTAAGTGAAAAGACCAAATCACAAAACAGTCTAGAGATGTTGTTGTTGTTGTTAGGTGCTGTCGAGTCGGTATCCGACTCATAGCGACCCTCATAGGGTTTTCAATGGCTGGCTGTTTCAGGATTGCCTTGAGAGTGGGTTGCCAGGCCCTTCTCCCATTTTTGCGGTGCTGGGAATTGAACTCAGGGCCTCAGAGACTGCAGTGCAGTGCTCTACCCACTGAGCTAAATCCCAGCCCAAGTCTAGAGATAGACTGATATTTAAAAAAAAAAAAAAAAAAACACACCCACGATAAATATGTACCTAGGAAAAAACCTGGTAAGAGGCGCTACATAACTATCATTCCTGGGTGGCAAGATTACAGGGATTAATTGGAGAAGCTGAATTAGTAAGCACGTTACTGCTGATGCCAGGTATGCCGGGGTGCTCAGCCCGCCCCTGTCCTTTTGTGTTCTTCTCTGCAGAACAGGGGGCTGGAGGCCTGCGCACTAGGTCTCCTGGCCTCCTCCCTGACCTGTGGGCCCCAACCAGGTCTTGCCAGAGGTGGCGTCACTGCTCCTTGGGAGGGAGGAAGCCATTCTGCTGCTGCATGGCTGCAGGATGCTCATGAGAACAAGCTCCAGGGGCCTGTCTGGAGGTGGGGCCACAGGAGGCTCCAGGAGGGGCTGCCAGGGACAGAGGAGAGTGGGTGCCAAGTAGGCCTCTGCAATGAGAGAGAGGCAGCACAGAAGGAGATGCCCCTTCTGAGCCTCCAGCTCCAATTCCCAATGTTAACCTCCTTTCTGTTTGAGGACCCCATGGGTCTTTCAGTTTGCCGTACTGTTGGGGGCATGCATGTCGCTGTGACACTGTATTACAGAAACCAGCAGGGCCACCTATGGAAGACAAGTTTCAGGTGAGCTTCCAGACTAAGACAAAGGAGAAGGACCTGGCAGCCCATTCCAGAAACAATTAGCCATTGAAAACGCTATAAACAGCAGAGAAACACTGTCAGACATAGTGCCGGAAAATGAGCCCCCCAGGCTGGAAGGTACTCAAAAGATTACTGGGGAAGAGTTGCCTTATCAAAGTAGAGTCTACCTTAATGACAGAAATGGAGTAAAGCCCCAGGGACCTCCACTTGCTGGTGAGGCATGACTCAAAATGAGAAGGAACAACTGTAAATATCCATTACTAACTGGAACATAGAACGTACATAGTATGAATCTAGGAAAGTTGTTGTTGTTGTTGTTGTTGTTGTTGTTAGGTGCCGTCGAGTCGGTATCCGACTCATAGCGACCCTCTGTACAGCAGGTGAAACACTACTATCAGTGCTTCTCTGCTGTTCATAGGGTTTTCAATGGCAGATTGATTTTTGGGAGGGGGTTGCCAGGTCCTTCTCCCAAGTCTACAGCTTCTGGTGTTCCCGGGCGGTCTCCCATCCAGGTACTAACCAGGCCCGACCCCGCTTAGCTTCCGAGATCTGACGGGATCGGATGCCACAGGGCTACAGCTGCAGGCCCTAGGAAAGTTACATATTATCAAAAGGAAAATGGAGCACATAAAGATCGACATTCTAGGCATCAGTGAGCTAAAATGGATTGGCATTGGCCATTTTGAATCATATAATAATCATATGGTCTATTCTGCCGGGAATGATAGCTTAAAGAGAAATGAGGTTGCATTCATCATCAAAAAACACATCTGAGCCGGGCGCAGTGGTGCATGCCTGTAATCCCAGTGGCTCGGGAGGCGGAGACAGGAGGATCACAAGTTCAAGACTAGAGGCAGTCTGCGTAACTTAGTGAGACCCTGTCTCAAAAAGTAAAAAAAAAAAAATGGGCTGAGGGTGCAGCTCAGTGGTCAACCACTTGCAGAGCATGCAGCACAAGGCCCTGGGTTCAACCCCCAGTACTACCAAAAAAAAAAAAAAAAAGTCTGAAGATCTGTCCTGAAATACAATGCTGTCAGTGATAGAATAATATCCATATGCATACAAGGAAGGCCAGTTAATATGACCATTATCCAAATTTAAGGACCCAACACTTAGGCCACAAATGAAGGTAGGGAAGATTTTCATCAGCTTCTGCAATCTGAGATAGATTGAACATGCAATCAGGATGTACTGATAATTACTGGTGACTGGAATATAAAACTTAGAAACAAACAAGAAGGTTCAGTAGTTGGAAAATATGTCCTTGGTGACAGAAATGATGCTGGAGATAGCATGATAGAATTTTATCAGATCAAAGACTTTTTCATTGCAAATACATTTTTTCACCAACATAAACAGCAGCTATACACATGGAAATCACTAGATGAAATACACAGGAACCAAATTGACTATATTTGTGGAAAGAGACCGTGAAAAAGACCAGCTGCTGATTGTGGATCAGACATCAACTGCACATACATAAGTTCAAACTAAAACTGAAGAAAATTAGAACAAGTATACGAGAGCCAAGGTATGCCCTTGAGTATATCCCAACTGAGTTCAGAGACCACCTCAAGAACAGATTTGATGTGTTAGACACTAATGATCAAAGACTAGAGGAGTTGTGGCATGACATCAAAGGCATCATTCATGAGAAAAGCGAAAGGTTAGGCAGAAAAAAAAGAAAAGACCAAATTGCATGTCAAAAGAGACTCTGAAACTTGCCCTTGAATGTTAAGCAGCTAAAGTAGAAGGAAGGCATGAGAAAGTTAAAGAACTAAACAGAAGATTTCAAAGGGCAGCTCGAGAAGACAAAATCAAATATTATGACATGTGCAAAGAGCTGGAGCTAGAAAGCCAAAAGGGAAGAACACATTCTGTTTTTCTAAAGCTTAAAGAATGAAGAAAAATTCAAGCCTCAAGTGGCAATAGTGAAGGATTCTATGGGAAAATTATTAAATGATGCCAGAAACATCAAAAGAAGATGGAAGCAATACAGAGAGTCATTATACCAAAAAGAATTGGTGAATGACCAACCATTTCAAGAGACTGCATATGATCAGAAGCCAATAGTAATGAAGGACAAAGTAGAAGCAGCCTTGAAGGAACTGGCGAAACACAAGGCTCCAGGAATTGATGGAATACCAAACAGATGCAGCACTGGAGGTGCTCACTTGTTTATGCCAAGAGACTTGGAAAATAGCTACCTGGCCAACTGACTGGAAGAGATCCATATTTGTGCCTATTCCCAAGACAGGGGATCCAACCAAATTATCAAAAATATTGTTAATTGTAGGGAGAAATTGGGAGGAAAATTGGCAAAAACCCCAAAACTGGGAAAACAGCTTTTGAAGATCTGGTTTACAAATTATAATGTAGGGAAAATGAAAGTAACTTGGTTGGACGTTTGTACAAAACCCTTCACAAATCCCCCGAAACCTGATTGGAAAATTGGACTCAAAGCTGATTGGCTCAGACCATTCCGTGGATGAGCTATATAAGAAGTTGCACTGCAGCAGCTCGACCTTTTTTCGCCTGGACCATCGAAGAGGAAACAGCTTTCTCTGCTCTCTCGCCTGGACCTTCGGTGAGGAAAGAACGCAGCGCCACCACGACCATCAACAAGGAAAGAACTCGCTCTCCGCCGAGACCACCAACATGGAAGCATTTGCCCTTGAGGCTATATAAGAGCTGCTAGCACTTAAAGCTGTACGCTTTGGGTTTTCTCTTTGCCCTGCTAAGGGCAGAGAAATAAAGAGCTGTGTTTGTCCCCCAAATGGCAAAAGCTCCTGAGGCTTTTCCTTTCTCCCATCTCCGCTGGCATCCCAAGGGCCGCAGAAGTCTGCGCCCCTCACCAGAGGGTCCTGAGTGAATTGTGTTTAGTATCTGTGTGCATAGCGGCGCTGCCCATCCGAACATCCGGGCTGGACCAGGAGGCGTGCGCCCCACAATTAATATCTCACACAAATAAAATTTTGCTAAAGATCATTCAAAGGTAACCACAGCAGCATACTGTCAGGGAAGTGCTGGAAAATCAAGCAGGATTCAGAAGAGGGCGTGGAGCCAGGGACATTACTGCTGATGTCAGATGATATTAGCCAAAAGCAGAGAATATCAAAAAGATGTCCATCTATGTTTTATCTACTATGCAAAGGCATTTGACTGTGTGGATCATAACAAATTATAAATAACACTGCAAAGAATGCAAATACCAGAACAGTTAATTGTACTCATGAGGAATCTGTACATGAACCAGGAGGCAGTTGTTCAAACAGAACAAGGAAACACTGCCTGGTTTAAAGTCAAGAAAAGTGTGTGTCATGACTATATCCTTTCACCATACCTTTTCAATCTCTATGCTGAGAAAATAATCTGAGAAGCTGGACTTTATGAAAAGAACACACCATCAGGATCAGAGGAAGACTCATTAACAATTTGTGTCATGCAGATGACACAACTTTGCTTGCTGAAAGTAAAGAGGATTTGAAACATTTACAGATGAAGGTCAAAGAACACAGCCTTCAGTTTGGATTGCACCTCAATATCAACAAAACAAAAATCCTTACAACAAGGTCAGTAAGCAACTCACGATAAACAGAGAAAAAGATTAAGGCTGTCCAAGATTTTGCTCTACTTGGTTCTACAATCAACACCCACAAAAGCAGCAGCAGTCAAGAAATCAAAAGATGCATCGCGTTGGGAAAAGCTGTTGCAAAAGACCTCTTTAAAGTGTTGAAAAGTAAAGAAGCCACATTGAAGACAAAAGTGCACCTGACTCATGCCATGGTAGTTTCAGTCACATCATACTCTTGTGAAAGCTGGATGTTGACTAAGGGAGGCAGAAGAATTGATGTTTTGAATTATGGTGCTGGAGAGAAATATTGAATATACCATGGACTGCCAAAAGAACCAACAGATCCATCCTAGCAGAAGTGCAACCAGAGTGCACCTTGGAAACAAGGATGGCAGGACTGCATCTTATGTACTTTGGACATGTCAGGAGGGACCAATTCCTTGAGAAAAACATCACGTTTGGGAAAGTGGGATGTCAACAACAAAAAGGAAGGCCCTTAACCACATGGATTGACACAGTGCCTGAAACAATGAGCTTAAACATAAAACAGGTCATGTGCCTGGCAGTGTCAGGGAGTGTTTTGTTCTGTTATACATAAGGTCACTGTGAGTCACACCCAACTCAATGGCACCTAAAAACAACCGTTTGAAGCACCTGTAATGGGCTGTTTTCCCAACTGGATAAAAACTGTTGGTCTAACAATGAAATTAGTTCAAGCTAGGCCTGGTGGCCCACGCCTATAATCCTAGCACTCAGGCAGCTGAGGCTGGAGGAGCTGGGGTCCAAAGCCAGCATGGGCTACATAGAGAACCCTGCCTTGAGAAATAATATTAACAATAAACCAAGCATAAAATAAAATAAGCTCCTAAAAGTAGGCAAGCCTGCAGCTGTAGCCCTGTGGCATCCGATCCCGTCAGATCTCAGAAGCTAAGCAGGGTCGGGCCTGGTTAGTACCTGGATGGAAGATCACCTGGGAACACCAGGTGCTGTAGGCTTGGGAGAAGGACCCGGCAACCCACTCCCAAAAACAATCTGGCATTGAATACCCTATGAACAGCAGAGAAGCAGTGACAATAGTGTTTCTCCCCTGTTGTATAGAGGGTCGCTATGAGTCGGATACTGACTCGACGGCCTCTAACAACAAAAGTAGGAAAGTGCAGAGAACACCTTGGAGAACGGGACTTTTCTGCCTCCGGCATTCAGCTCTGTACTGCCTGGAAGCACCCTCACCCCGCTTGGCCTGGCCTGTATCTCCTGGGCACACAGCTCAGAGAGCAGCCAGCAGCGCCAGTGCCGGCTCGATGGTCACAGGCATCATGGGCAGCCGATGCTGGAGCCCAGTGATCAACAAGATATCCACAAAACGCCCAAGAGGGGCAGGGGCAGGACTCTGGCCGGAGTCCCTTCTACAACTCGGCATTTACCACACAGGTAGGTAGTGTCTGGGGGAGCCCCGGGAGCCCTCGCCTAGGGACTCACAGTGACAGGACACAGCCCTCCCTGTAAGGATGCAGGATATGACAGGCAGGTGACAAGATTGGTCACTTTCCTGTGACATTCTGGGTCCGTGCAAGCAGGCAGCCACAAGGGCACATTCACCTCATGCCTAAAGCATAGGCAGCAGTTCCAGGTGAAATACAGGGTCCCTTCCTTCTCCCCAGACCTCTCTGTATGGGACATGCTTATCATAAAACGTTGTTTATCTACAAGTCAACTTCCCTGGCTAACCCTTTTGTTTCCCACTTTCAGTGGCAGGTGCTGTCCAAGTCAGGGGAGCCCCTGGAGGGAAGAGGAGGACAGGTGGGGAATCTTCCCGTCAGAAGCGACGAGCACAGGCTGCACGAAGGCCTGAGGCTCAGAAATGCCTGCTGCATCCAGGCAGCGGGCAGGACCCGGGGCAGAGGACAGGGCAGGGCTGTGCTAGTGGCAAAGAGCACAGGGGGACGCAGCCACTCTTGGAGATACACCTGAGCGAGAGCAAGCTGCAGGTGAGGGAAAGCCAGCCGGTCAGCATCACCGGGTCCCCCGCAGATGAGTCACCCCACAACAGAAGGAGAATCTCAGGGTCCCCACCTAGGCCCAAGGTCACGGGTGCAAGGGCTCAGGTGGCACCCAGAGCAGCCATGCAAGAGGCACCACAGGGAGGGACCATCGGGGCTGAGTGACAGTGAGGGAGACAGCTGGGTGGGTTGGCCCAGGATCTTCTAGTTTATCACTGCGAGTCCCATGTCCTCAAACCACTCAATCCCAGGCAAGGTGGGACGGTTCCTGGGGACGAGGTGAAGGCAAAAACCCAAGGTTTTGCCCACTCAAGTCCTGGCTCCACCCTACAGTCAGGCTGAGGCTCTGGACCTGTGGCTACCACTGCCCCCAAGTCCCCTCCTTGTGCCTGCCACGACCATAAATCCCAGCGTCCCTCCCTCCCCACAGTCCCACCCCACCATGCAGCCAATCTCCCCTGGGGAATAAGTGCCCCTTATGATCCGCCATCTTCCCAAATATCAAAAAAATCATGAACCTGGCTGGGCGCAGTGGCGCATGCCTGTAATCCCAGTGGCTTGGGAGGCAGAGGTAGGAGGATTCAAAGTTCAAGACCAGAGGCAGTCTGCGTAACTTAGCGAGACCCTGTCTCAAAAAGTAAAAAAATGGGCTGGGGGCTGCAGCTCAATGGTCCAGCACTTCCAGAGCATGCAAGCACAAGGCCCTGGGTTCAACCCCCCATACAACAACAACAACAACAACAAAAAAAAAAAATCATGAACCCGAGATCGCCTGTTCAGCTTGAATAGTACCCCACCACCTGGGCTTGAAGGGGTTTTTCATAAAAAGTTTACAGCCACAGGGTGAGGAAAGCTTTCTGAAACTCAATAGTGGCAACGGTCCCACAGCACTGTGAAAGTGCTGAATGCCACTGACCAGTCCACTTCACAACCAAGCCCATGGACTTCAGACTCAGCGAACGAAACCACAATTTTAAAAAAGAGAAAGAAAAAGGTAAACAGAAACACCCCAGAGATTTGGGCAGCATAAATCAGCTTAACCTGTGTTACTGCCGGTGGTGCCAACATCAGCCCCCAGACCATGCTGACCCATCCAAGAGGCCACCGGGCAAGGACGCACTTTAAAAAGCTCGCTGCCCCTCCCCAAAACCTCCAGCACCTCTGCCTTCCCTCCTCAGTCCACCCGCCACAGGTTTGATTCTCCCCACTTCTCACCAGAACATTTAGAAACCCCTCTCAGGACGAGGGCTACGCGGAGTGGAAGCTGTGGCCGCCAGAGGTGGCCACGTGGGTGGGGATGAACAGGAAAGACAGGGGACAGTGCTGACCCCTTTACCAGGTCCCTTCCTTCTCCCCAGACCTCTCTGTGACTGACCCGCTCTGACCCACCCACCCACAGGACCCCCCCCCGAGCCTGTGTCACGGCTGGCTAAGGCATGAGATGCTCTTTTCTGTCTTAAGCAGGTTATAACAGAAAGATCCAGAAGACCAGGCTCATCTGTGGCAGCAAGCGCAGGTGCAGACAGACACAATGGCGGCGTGAAGCAGCAGCCAGAGCAGCCTGGCATCTGGCCGAGGCGGCTCCCACCCATGGGTCACCGCACCAAGGGACAAAGGCGCCTCCCCAGGCCCACTGTCTCAGTCTCCCAGGCAGCAGAAAACAAACCTGCCAGACACAAGTCTAGCGCTGGAAACGCCTGGCCCCCTTTCCACATGATTCCTGGTCCACTTTTGGCTCAAAAAAGGTCAGGCCCACGAGCCACATAAAAAAACAGGAGGGAAAATGGAATTCCCACTGCAAACACCATGGGTTTCCCAGGCCACACGGGGGGCCCGGGGGTCGTCCTGACACTGAAGGCACTGGCTTCCTGCCTAAGGGGCCATGTTGGCCTGGTCTTCCCCAAAACAGGGCTCCACCAAGCATCTGTCATTTTCCCTTTAGCGCAGGGCGGAGTCTGGGAGGCAGCACCAGACTCATGCCACGCCCGGCACAGCTTCTGGTCCCGCCTGCCCAGCTCCCAATCCAGCCTGCCCAGGCCCTTGTTCCCACAGAGGTGCCTGTGTACATGGGCCATAACTCATCCCCTGGGCTTCCTGTCCTGCACACACACCGTGACCTCTGCCGGCCACGTGCTTGATGGACAGGAAGTCTCTCAGAACAGTAACCTTAGTATTTTCCATTCTCTCTTCTTTGAAGATTTGGGAGACTTTCAATTATGCATGAGAATCTTCCACTCTTGCTGGGCATGATGGCGCATGCCTGTAATCCCAGAGACTCAGGAAGCAGAGGCAGGAGGATCACAAGTTCGAGACCAGAGGCAGTCTGTGTAACTTAGCGAGACCCTGTCTCAAAAAGTAAAAAACTGGACTGGGCGTGCAACTCAGTGGTCCAGCACTTGCAGAGCATGCAAGCGCGAGGCCCTGGGTTCAACCCCCAGTACCACAAAAAAAAAAAAAAATTTCCACACTTAGGAGAGAGGGCTGGAGTAGAGGGGCGACTCCAACAGCTGTGTCACTTGGCTTCAGGACACAGAGGTCAGGGAGGCATGCCATCGTCCTAGTGTACCACACACATGCACTGTCTTCCACGCACTCCGTGTAGTCCCCTCCCTGAAGGGCATCTAGAGCAGGCTGTCCCTGCAGCTCCAGCACCCCTATTATTTCCTAAGTTATTTAGGGAGTGGGAAGCTTGGGGGACAAAACCAACAGGGGCCCTTACCTGTGCAAAACACTCTACCCAGAGGACAAGGGAGCAGGTCCCCATCCACCACGTGGCACTATAACGTGGCACTCAGAACTCCACTGACAAAGGACTCGGGCACCCAGGCCGCATGTCCCTCTTCTTGTACCCCAGGAACTCCATCTCGGTCTTCATCCTCTGAGACATCAAGCCAAATGCTTACCGTGTCAAAATGCCAGTGAAAATAGCCCTGCGTGGGAATGGGGACAGGGACAGGCTGCACAGAGCAGGGGTACGAGGTGGCCTCTGGCTCGGAGCAGCGCAGCAGCAGTGGCATCTCGCCGGCCACCACCATTCACTGCTCCTTCCTGTGGTGGTAGAATAGCAGGCACCGGTATCAGGCCTGAATGTCCAATTCGTCTCCCTTCCTGGGCTGGGCTGGGAGGCCTTGGGACACCCAGCGACCCCCACCCCAGCCCAAGGCACAAGGTCTCAGACCCAGGAAAACTCCCAAGTCCCAGAGGCACTCGGGGGCCCCCATACACAGCTCCATCCTCTTCCAGGGCTTTTCAATGAGGAACACAGCTCATCTGGGAGGATTTCACTGCAGCTCAACACCCAGGCCCGAAATGTGTCTAGGGGCGTCTATTCTTCCTGTTGACAACGTCAGGACATGGGCCCGGAGTTTGGGGAAATGCAGAGTGCAGGGACAGCCGACCTGGCAGGAGGCCCAGGATGACAGGTGGGCAGGATCCCACTACAAAAGGGAGCCGCAGTCGCTCAGGTGCAGGTGAAAACCCACTCCTGAAACCACGCACCAGGGGCTGCTCCCCACCTCCGCTATCTCTGGCTGGAACTGCGACGCTCCGGTTTTAATGTGTGTGTTCAACTCTTTTATTAGGTTATAAAGTATGCGTCCCGCAGAACTCACCGCTTTACCCGATTTTAAGCACACATTCAGTTCGCGATTCCCATGGCTGCACCGCCATCCTGTCCACTCATCTCCAGGACCTTTTCAGCTTCCGAAACTAACGCTCTCCCCGCTAAACCTGACTCCGCGGAGCATGCTTCGGCCTTCTGTCGCATCGCACGACTCTGTGTACGGCTCATAACCATGTAAGTTGGCTCACTGGGTACTTCTTTTTGTGGCTGGGCACTTCACTCAAGGGCGTTCCCCACATTGTAGCAGGAATCAGCATCTCCTGCCTAGCCACGGCACACGCCTCCTAGCAACACGGGAGGCGCAGGCAGGAGGATGGGGAACCCTAGACCAGACCCGGCGTGGGCAACTTAGCGAGACCCGGTCTCAAAATAACAAATAATAAAGGGCTGGGCGCGCAGCTCAGTGGGAGAGCACTCGCCTAGCATGCGTGAGGCACTGGGTTCAACCCCCAAGTACTGCCAAAAAGGAGAGAAAAAAGAAAGAGACGAAAGGAACCTCCTTCCTCTTTAAGGCTGAATGACATATTAACATTCCACTGCCCAGATAGACCGCATTCTGTCCATCTACTCACGTCCACGGACACTTGGTCACTTCTACCCTTTGGCTACTGTGAATCACACTGCCAAGCATTCAAACATCTCGAGACCCTGCTTTCAAGGCTCTGGGGGTTCCTGGGTCACATGGGGATTCTAGTTTTAACTTTCTGAGGTGCTCCATCCTGCTTTCCACAGCAGCAGCCCCATCTGACAGTTCCACCAACAGTGCACAAGGGTTCCAGTTTCACCACACCCTCACCGTGTTATTTGCTGATTTCTCTGACCGCAGCCATCCTAATGGGGGTGAAGTGGTACCTCACATGGTTCCGATTTCTATTGCCCTAATGATGAGTGACAGATCATCTTTACAGGTGCTTTTCAGCCATTTCTTTTTCTCTCTCCTCCCTCCCTCTCTTCTCTCTCCCCTCCCCTTCCCTTCCCTCCCCTCTTCTCTCCTCCTCCTCCTCCTCCTCCTCCTCTCCTCCTCCTCCTCCTCTTCTTCTCCCCCTCCTCCTCCTCCTCCTCTTCTCCTCCTCCCTCTCTCTCCCCCGCTCTTTCTCATTCTCTCAGTCCTTCTCTCCTATCTCTCTTTCTCTCTCCTCT